>MNPL01026832.1:27041-40648 GCA_002081605.1 Tropilaelaps mercedesae
CTACGATCGAGCTCTCTCCGGCGCTGTGTCTCTCTCTCTCTCTCTCTGTAGCGCGCGCGCGCGCGCGCTCCGCTCCTCTCTCTCTCTCCCTCTCGTTCTCTGCCTGTCTCTCACTTTCTCTCGGTGTGTGATTCTCTCTCTGTCTCTCGCGCGCACTCTCTCTAAGTTACTACTTATTCACTTAGTGTTGCGATGAGTTTATATGTTTGTGTGTTTGCCGAATGGACTAGCCGGGAATGCAGCCGCTCGATGCGACGGCGTTCTGAGGCGATGTTCGGGTGGCGATTTCGAGTTGGTCGTCGGACAACTTCGACAGGTCATGCGTAGGTAACTCGCTAGCGGCCAGGTTGACGCTCATGATCTTGAGGATTTCTAGGCTGTGGGCGACGCGCACGCAGGTCTGCGGGAGGGAATGCGTCTGGCCGAACAGGACGGATGTTGGCCGCGGATGTTTCGAACGATGGCGCCGACGCCAAAAGACGGAACGCGCTTCGGCTCGAAGGCCACAGCTCAGGTCGACGGACGCCGAGTCGAACGGCCTCGTTGAACGACGACGTCGCGTCTCTGATTATCGATTACACGACGCTTCCATTCGCCGCTTCCGCGGTGAGTCAGGCGCACCCGCTCGGGGACGTTCGGCGACAGACGCGATGACGCCGTCAGAGCGAACGCCGCCCCGAAGCTACTACACAGTCACCTGACGCTCTGAACGACGCGACGACGACGACAGCAACACGCACGACACCGAGATCGTCGGTCAATTCCTGAACTTGCGTGTCGACGGTTTTCGTCACAATCAGAGCGATTTTGTTCGGCTTCAGCTTTTTTTTTCTGTTCGTTTCGTGTCCCGTTTGTCACTGATGTACTCGAGTTCTCTCTCGACTGACTCTCGTCCACTCAAGCATCACTCGTCGGAGCAGTCACTTTCGGACGTTCTCCGAAAAATCTCTCCGACTCAGCAGACACACGATGGCGACGATGTTCGGCGTCGTCGTTGCCGCCGCCGCTCTCGGGAGCGGGGGGCGGTCGCGTTGGCCAACGTCGACACTGTCGACACTGCCCCCGATCCGATGTTGTTGACGGCGGTCGCGCGTCGCAGCTGAAACCGCAGCTCCACCACGATAACGTTAGCAGCGTCCGACTCGATGGCGGCTGACGATCTGATCGTCGCTCAGGGTTAGGTTAGGTCTGCGTCGGCAGGTCGTCGCGCTCGCTCGATGGGCCAGTGGCTCGGCTAAGGGGACCGTCGATCTGGCCCGAAAACGAGAGGGAGAGAGAGAGAGAGAGAGAGAGAGAGAGTTAGGTCACTGCTGTCGGCCACTGCTGGCACGACCACGGTTGCTGTTTTGCGATGATCCCGGAACGTGCTCTCAGTCGATTTCTGTCTGGCACGGCCAACGAAGGCGGCGGCGGCGGCGGCGGCGGCGGCGACTACGAGCTAGAGGGCGCTGTTGGCCGTGCGCTCGGAAGGCGGGAGATGGGATCTATGCGCGCGCAGTCGATGAACGCTAAACACAGCCGTCGGTCGAAGAGGCCAGTCGATAGAGCTCCGGAACCGGCCCGAGTCGATGGCCGAGCCGGGCCAGGCATTCGACGGCCAGCTGTCGCACGGACGACGCTGTCTAGGCGATCGGGCCTGGCCGATGATGGACGCGACGAAGGCACGACGCTGGTGACAACACAACGCCAATTCTGACGCTCGGCCGCGACATCACGGGTTTTCTACCATCACCACCATCTCTCCTCCGCCCTTCTTCGCCCACGTCCGCCATTGCTTTTTCCTGATGAACTGACGAGCTGACAAGAACATAGTCTCCAGCCGATCGGCCGGACACCAGTCAGCCGCAACAACTCTGAAGCACGACGAAGCGCCAAACCCTTGAATGGCGCGGGCGAACTCGATGCGGGGTGCGGCCGTATCGGTACCTTTAATAATAATCATATTCTCTATGCCAGATACGAGCTTGGGGCTCAATTAAGCCGCGGCCGGCCCGGTCAGTTGCCTGCTTCTATCGTCGAATTTAATACGGTTCAATGCGGTCTAGAGCAGGCGGCACGTCGATGTGCGACTCGCATCTCGGTCTCTGTGGGTCCGACTGTTCGAGCTCGTTTGAACTGTTAGCCACATATGAGCCATACGACGGCGTAACAGCATCGGTAATAACATGCGCAGTAGACGAGTTAATTGCACATCCCTGCGGTGACATTTTGCAATCCGCTGGAAACCGCTGTCTTAACCAACGGGTTGAGCCAATGCCAACGAGCGATGTTGTCCAACTCACTAGTACTTGTGTGTGCGTGTGTGTGTGTCGTGTTGTGTGTCTGTGTGTCTATTAAAATGCATTTCTGTGTATCCGCCCCTCCGAATTTTTGTTGGTGACCAATCGCCCTCTCTCTCTCTCTCTGTCTTTTATTCATTCCGAGAAAGGAAGATATAGGTCCAAATGAATAGTGATTAGCACAAAACGTGTGCATGTCCTCGCTTACCACGCGTTCGGCCTCTTCTGCCTAGCTAGTTCGTCACTTCGCGTCGTTATTTACACACCCTTTCCTCTCCTGAGAGTCGTACAATATCCCTACAAACCTGTTTGATCTGTGGACCAAACTTTAACCCGACTAAATGACAGAATTCGTCTCTCCCAGATCGTCCTTCCCCCACGGCCTTTCTCTGCATTCTCACTTTCCAGCTCATTTACATTCCCTCGGCGTCTGTCGATCTCCTCTCCTTGCTAGCCAGCGTCGCCCTCTCTCCACGCTTCAGATTCGTCCTTCGTCCGGTTTCCGTTCTACCTATCCTATCCTATCTCGTCGAGAGAACTGAGATTTGCCAGTAGCGGCATTCGCCATCGAGGTCGTCACTTCGCTCGACGTTTCTCGATGGACAGTCGTTAATATTGTCTGCGCGCCCTCCAAGCCACAAATGATCTTCATTATTCGACCTAGCCAGAAAGGTCCTGGCCTTAACGACCTCAACGTCAGGACGTGGACACGCCTGATGATTCGATTCGGTGGCATCGCAGCAACAGCGACTGGTTAGTCTAGGCGTTTCTGTCGCTAATGTACAGTCAGTAGAGTCGCTGGATGGACGAAGCGTTGTTTCACAAATAGATTGATCGCGTCGTTGACCAGGGACAGCATAAATCGATAATTCCAATGGTTCTTCATGCGCAACCAGTTAGCGATTAGTTGGCATCACAAACGGAGACGGACGCGCCGGACAGCGGCGGTAGTTTTCGCATCGGACGACCTTCACGTAGAGGTGCGGCGATCAATACAGTCGCGCGACTGGTCCAGACTGTCACGCTAAATGCCCGACAACATCGGCATGGTCCGATTGGATCTAGGACAGCGATTGCGGGCAATATTCGCGTAGCACCTAATGGACATTTCGTGGACCACCAAGGCGAGGGCCGGAACACAAAATTTTCTGTTGTTGCTCCCCACCGATCAGGTCAACAACAACGTCCATGGCGTTTGCATCCTCTTCTTCCGGCTCGAATGTCAGCTCTTCGACGGGTCGATAGCCAGGCGCAATTTGGCACCGAAGCCGTCGCCAACCGCTTCACGACAAACGTTAGGCTAACGCTAGACACCGCGAGCTAAATTATGGAGAGAGGACACTAGTCACTATTTGGCGATCTGTTGGCTGGATCGGTTACCCTGCGAGGGTATTTTGCACACATCAGTTCGTGATCGAGGCCTCCGATTAAACGCGCGTTTTCCTTCGACAAAGCGATTAGATTCTACGCCTAATGGGCAGTCGTACGAGATCATGTAAAAGGTCGCTGTCTGACGCAAAGAGGGCCGCTAAAAGGTTTAGCTAGGCCACGAGGCCTAAGCCCATATGAGAGGTTAGCTGCCAAAGCAGTTGTCATACGGTCAGCACACTTGGAAAACGAGCAGTTTAAGAGTTAGAAAGGCATTCTTGGCCAATTTTGCATCAAGTGATCCACAATCAAGTGTCGCATAACTGGCGAGGCTCATTAAAGGCCAACGCTATTGGTACCAGCCAGACTAGTAAACGCTGCGTCGAACTGAGTAACGAGCAATAGCAGCTCGAAGTTCGGCATTACTCATTGGTTAGTTCGGCATGTTCATACCTGGCAGCCCGGCTGGTGCAAACAAACGCGTTAAGGGTGCAATAAAGCTAAAAATGGAAGTTTATAGCCTGTGAAGTGGCTCACATCCTCCTCGCGCCATCTTCCTCCAGGAGTGGCCGATGCTTTTGGTTCAAGTGGTCGTCGGTCTTCTGCACTCAGCCTGATGCCTCGGATCAGATTAACATGTGATGCATGGAATCCGCTAGTCGCAATGCATTTTAATATATTTAAGAGGACGCAGCGACTGTGATGATGATAAGAGGTGGTATAAATATAGTTTATCAGCAAGATTGAATTGCGCGCGAGCAAGAGCACAATAAGAATAATAAACGGTTTTTCAAACGTTATTTTATTGAAATTTTACAATAGCGCCGCGTTCCAGCTAGACGAGCAAATGTAATACACACACCGAAGTTTATATCAAACATATACGAAAATCTATCTTCTTAAGCATCTTCATGTTTGCTTGCTAATCCCGATAACTATGCCTGGTGCGATTCAAGCTTGTATAAACTCACCTAGTGCCTATGTAAGCTTTGTCGCAAATCAGAGAAAACAAAGATTATGCATGGCAAAGGAATACCAGTACCAACCTGAGTTATGTGCGAACCTCTGAAATATTCAAGACGAAAACAAACAAACAAACAAACAAACGCCTAGTTAATGAACGTTGCTATATCAAAGGGATAAGCCTGTGCTGAGTGATTTGATGACACTTGATTGAGAGAAGAGGGAAGCGTTAGACTATTTGGAACGCACACGGCCATTATTAGATTTGAGCTTTTTTCGCTAACACAGCAGATAGTGTACGTTATATGGCTACATACACTCGTTTCAACCCAAAGGTGCACGATGCAATAGTGTATTATTATCCAGCCAATGAGATACACTCTCAGCGACCTCTGACGTTCTTTGTACACATTTCTCTTTGAGCAACAGAACTCATTTCAGAAGGGGAATACACTAGAAAGCATACATTAACTTGATAAAATCCGCAAGAATAATGAGCGTAGCGACTTAGACATGCGATAAGGAAATAAATAGTTTTAAGAGGTCCAACAGTACTCCAGATTGTTATCAATTCGCCCCCTGAATTGACCGAATAGTCGATTAAAATAATTCATAGAATGGGTACGCAACTACAAGCTGAGTGACTGATACTGTGAAAGTTCTATACGAAAATAAAGAGCCTTATTAAATATTGCTTTGAGACTGGAACATTGTTGATAGATAACACAGAGATACGATACGAGAGTTATACAACCGAAACGAACAACATGTTGGCACTTCGTGTGGGCTAAGAGGCAATCATTTCTCGTTCGCTCTACGCTCAAAGCGGTTCATTTTTTCCCGAAGTAACAAGTTATCACGCCTTAATTTCTGTGGCTATTTTCTGATAGGAATCCGCTTGTTTATATAAGTATATTTGTATGTTGTATATTTGGTGATTTACAAAGCTGAAGTTTCAGAATATCCGAAGGTAAAAAGAATTGCTGTGCTCATCACCGAGACATGACTAAATACAAGATGCAGATGCATGGGCATGTGTAAAAGGTAATTAATACCGGACCACCTATACGTGATCGCTACAACTGGCAGAAAGATAGCACTCCTTGTCCATGGAAATAAATCAAACCCTGACTGTATCAATTGATTTTATTTTCTGTCAATAGACAGGTCGCCCAATACGCTACTTTCTACAATTTGGATAAATATCGGCGGAGCCTGTACACAAAAAACCTTGAGCTTTGAGTACCAATGCTATTGACCAGGGCATTGGCGCCTACAATCAGCGTATGTAGGGGACACAATGTCACAGCTCACCGTCCCCTCCGGCCCTCCGTTTGTTCGTTCGAGTTTTAGTTTCTTCATTTCAGTGTCAAACCTGGTGAGTGATTCGACAGACTTATCAAAACACTCTGTGACGACCTCTTCCTCCCGGTTTGCTCTTGCTTACTGAAACGGTTACGTAATGTTGTTCAGCACTTCGGAGTAACCTTGCGCGCACGCGTAAAGCCCTTTCTACCATGTCGTAGTAAGCTCGGTTTTAATCTCCTTGTCTATAGCACAAGGCGGATTTACGGTAGTTTAATCGACGTCCTTGGATAGCTTTTACCTTCTCTGTCTAGGTATACTTTCTACATGCATCTCAATAGCTAATTATAGCATTTGTGCTACTTATAGCTGAAAACATCAGTTGAATCAATTTTAAACCGCTTTGTTAATCGCTCCAATTGTAATTTCTTTTACCATTTGTTCCCGTTTACTTACTGTATTTCAGAAAATAATCTGTACCAAATTGTAAATATGATGCTCCTCATATAGTGCAGTAACTACTCATGTCTAACTTCTTTGCTCTAGAAATGAAATTCCGTCTACATTCCAGTTATTGAGGATATTTTTTTTTTGTCTGCCAGTATACCATTGAACATCACTGCTACCTAAGCGTTACTTGGTTTGCCTAGCCTCTCCACGGCTGTACACCTCTTTGGTCCTTTCTCTTGCCAGAGCATTTCAGAGCTTATCCTGAACTTATGTCGGGTTCTTCATATGCTGTGGTGAAACCTTACCACCAGTTCTATATCTAGTATCATGTTTTTGTTCCTCGTTCTGGTTGAACCTATGCAATTTCTTTTTCTCACGGGCCACTTATTTCAGGTAGATGTAACCCCCGTTCTTTGAAATGTCCCTTCCCGCTTGAGTGTTCTCTTTCACTTCCGCTACTAACGACAACTGTTTACGCGGAGCAACCACTTCTCCTGAATACGACATATTCGAATACTCGCTTTAACGATATACGTCAGCTCGATGTAACGCTAGCTCGTTTTATATTTTTCTCTGCTTGTTCTTATGTAAGATATCTAATATTTTTAGGGCTGACCATCAGCCAACATTTAACGTCCACGGCGTCGGTATATGTAAGATATCTATATTTTTTGTAAAGCTGACCATCAGCCAACATTTAACGTCCACGGTAGCAGTTTTCGCATTACTTCGTAAGACGGACCCCATATAAATGTAAATGTGCACCGGCGGGGATCGAACCCGTGCATCTACGTGTCTCCTCCAGTCGCAAGGCGCATACGAATGCACCCCAGAGCCACCGAGCTCGCCTACTCGCTTAGTCTATCTAGCTACACTTCGTAAGACGGACCCCATATAAATGTAAATGTGCACCGGCGGGAATCGAACCTGTGCACCTACTCCATATAAATGTAAATGTGCACCGGCGGGGATCGAACCCGTGCACCTACGTGTCTCCTCCAGTCGCACAAGGCATACGAATGCACCAAGCCACCGAGCTCGACATATGTAAGATATCTGAGACATAGAGGCTGACCCGGAGGTAGCCTTACTACTTTGCCTGCGTCGCCGGCACACCCGATAATCGAGTATAAGGGTACCATGATCCTACAAACCTTTCCTCTCTCTTTGTCTCTTGTTGTTCATTAGCACCTCTACACAGTGCAATAGCCACCGATATTGCATAATACGACCAGACACGTTCCTCTGATCATTTGCGCCGCGATTCTATACATATTCCCGAGTGACACGTTCAGACTTGCGACATAGATAACGCTAAACCTTGTGTCGGCTTGAACTCGTCATTTCCTTTTGCCTAGTCCCTTGTAATAGCGCGCTGTGTGCTGCGATCTCTCTGGCCAAGATCGTCGCTGAATGTTACTGATACGATTGTTGTCGGTTGTTGTTGTCGCCTATTGTTGTTTTAGAAGGTTTGTCGATTGATGACTACTGGGAACCGATGTCCATTCGTCCGCCGCTTCTCGCCAGTCGATTGGTTTCTTCCTTGGTCCGAGAGTTGCTTACTAGTTGCGAAACGCCTGTAAGGCCTGTGAAACCGTCTTATCTCACCATCACCGCGTGCTCCACTCACCCCGTGATTGCTACTACCTTCTAGCGGCCGGATGCTGTATTCTACTGGCGCTCCGGTTCCGCCATTCGCTGCAATTCCGTCATTCCCGAATAGAAGCTCGTTTATCATCGCTCGATGCGAAGGGGACTACACGCTTGCAGTTACCGTCATTGGTGTCAACCACCTCAACACGGACATCGACGTTATTCACACGCGTTCATCTGTACACCACAAAAGGTTGTCGACCGCTGGAGCCCTAAGAGCAAGATCAATGACCCTAATTGTATCTAGCACAGCTTGCATCGGCCGAACCGTATTCCGTATGGTTAACTTCTACGTGCCGAGCAAGCATGCTCGCGTGTCTTCATTGTTAATCTTTGTAAAATGTTTCTGGCAAGTTGAGAAAACCGTATTCGCCATGAAGGGGAATAATGGGACACCTACCTCCTTTGTCCATGTGAATGGTGATTTACATCCTTGGCCAACTGGTTCAGACTGGTTTTTGCTGTCGGTACAGAGCGTCACCCAGTCGTGCAACGGTTAATGATATATCCCCTCGCTGTAGAACCTGAGCGCCTGCCTGCTTCGGCTTACCACTAAAGCACCTCAGTCTGCTGTCTTTCACAGCTAACAATCGCGCCGATGAAACGTCTCTGTTTATTGTATGATTATGAAATTAGTCCAATACAACTGGATCCCATCAACGAAAAAATTACCACTAACTGCGCTGGCAGTCCAAAATCATATACTTCAGTGCCAATAAAATCGATATTGACCAGATCAAGTCCAATGAACGAAATTAGCGCGATAGAATATAGCAAACTTTTCCTCCCTCCGGCGTTCATGCCTTTGACTTAGGATTACATTTGGCCTTTCAGTTATTCTTGAAAGATAAAGACCGGTATGCATACTATTATACTATCAAGGAGGACACCACTTCGAAGTGAATCAAGATCTTGTGCGATGGTGAGTAGATCTAGCGGAGGATTTCAACTATGTCGCATTGAAGTTCAATTCAGAGCGACGCGGATTCTAAAGCCCTCTTTCATTTAGTGTTTTGACATGCGGTGGAGTGAAATTGAAATTTTCCTCTCGATATATTTGCAATATTCTTCTACAAGACAAAACAGATTGGGAAAAGGTCAGACCCTACAAAGGTTCCAGCCATTTATCCATTCGTGTACCATTGTAGTCTTTCCCATACTTTGATGGATTCGAAGCAAATTTGGTGCATAAATTTTACACCACAAAAAATTAAACACTAACGTAGAATTCATACCGATAACTCAACCCATTGCTAGTTAATGAATAAAGATCAGAGTAAATGGTTTACGTACGAACTGATAAACACGAGGCCTATTCTGCGTAATCTAGCCTTGCAGCCGTAGTTCTACCACATACCCTTATTGCCTTTTTTCGTAAGAGAAACGAATTAACGTTTAGGACTTGAGGAAGAACGCCCTGAAAGAGTGGGGACTCGGAAGCCGATTCACTGCCTTAATTACCAATACTCTAAGTTCGTTATGTGGTCCTTCTGCCAAACGTGCTCCAGATAGAATTAAGTAATATTACTTTGGACTCCGCTGCGCTCCGAGGTTAGCCGTCTTGCATAACGCTCATCGCACACCCAAGCAGATAATGGCAATTATTACGAAGCAAGTGTCTCATAATCTTTCACTACGTTAATACGCCAAGCGAATAATCCGCTTCAGTTAAGCAGCATAAATGAGTAACTCTATCGTATTACGGTGAATCTTTACGTTCAATATATTTTTCTACGAGGTTCTTCCGACAAACTTTCCATCTCCACTTGTGAGTGCATGTAGCCTCTCAGGCCAGACCTCGACCGGTACCGATACACTAGTCATATTCGTTCCGATTATCTTCTCCTTCTATACGTCGTGTCTAAAAATACCACGTACGGTTCGCAAATGGCAAGAAATCAGCGTAAGTCATGCGTATTGCTTCACTAAATGGCCGTTAAGACTATCATTTGCTGCTCCTTCTTGGAAACAGCCGTTTGCCGACATACTTCACTTGTTCATAGGATTGGTCGCCAATGCATTAGTTTCGATATTCATTAGCAGATGGGATCTGTCGAACCGAGACGCTGCTGAAACTTGCGGACTGGTTCTCGTATTATGAGCTGTAATCAATAGTTGAATAAGGTAATAGTGGAGAGTCTGTAACGGCAGAATCTGCTCCACAGAGTTCTAGAAAATTAATTCACCACTGAACAACAGTCAGTGCTCGATAGCTATGCAGCGTCTAAACTTAGACTGGAAATAACTTGAAAGGCTGTATGGTAAAGTATCAATGCAAACTGTAAAACGCTCGTGCGTACGAATTGCACATGGATGTGATGCCATGGTTAATGCTTCCTTTTAGATATGTAAATACTTTGGGAAACTTCCCATCTACTTGCTTGTCTTCGTAAGTAAATGTCATCGATGCGTGTCAGGTTTTGCTATATCTCTCTTTCTCACTATCTTGTTCTATGGTTTAGGGAGGAATGGTTCTTACACGACTCTAGACTCCAAGAAACGGCCGAACTTCATGTGCTTCGACGGGCAGCCAAAGATTTTATTCGCAAATAAACAGCGTTATAAGAGCCATATCGTTTACGAGCGAACAACGTTATGGTAGCCATAATATCGTACGCCCTTTTATAAGTATAGTAGCACACGAAAATATCTATTTCCTTTACATTTGCTCTTTCTCAAGCCAGACCTAATGCGTAAGGTACCCGTGTGGCCTGCGATACATTCGATAGGTAAATGAAAATCATTTAGTTGTGCATTGAGGTATACGGCTAGACCTAATGCTGCTATACGCTGTTTCTTGATCTACTAAGGGGAACATCATACAGTTTGATATTTACATTTTGATATTTATTTTATATACGCCGACTAATTTTATAATCTAAACTGTTCCAACCTATCACCGTACATATGCATTTGTGTATAAGTGCTCTTATGAGCGGCTTGTAATTCTTCAGACCCAGTCATCCGTCTGCAAATCTAGCACGCCTATTCAGACGGCTGAATAGTTAGTTGCCTTACTGTTGGACCTTCCGACCGCTAGCTAACGAAACAGCCCTTTCGAGAGGAATGCTTGAGCATGACTATCGTAGATTTTGGACATAGGTCGTTCATCTAGTTCTAGGCCGGTATTTTTTCTGTGCTCCTCACGGATGAGACTCGAAAACTACCACGTCGCAGTCTAAACAGACACTTATGCAGTTCGCATTATTCGATTTGAAGACGGAGTGACTCGATATCTGGTTAGCCTCCTATCGTTGTGTTTCGATCACTGTCAAGCCTGTTAAAAGCAATATCTTTAAGAAATAACAGGCTCGCGTCTTTTCTCACTATGGTCTAGAGTTCGTGATTATAGGTGCGGTAAGAACGTAAGCTGCTTTAAATGTAGAGAGTTTCTCTTCGAAGCGAAAATCCTGTTTCAAACTCATCGATAGATCACACTTACCCGTAACTGCGCTGAGTTTCGCCATGTATTTTCGTTAACGCTACATGCTCTTTTCAATCGGCCGAAAACAGTCGGCCCTAACGTAATCGGATTTCTTTGAAAATCCGGTTGAAAAGCTTATCGGATTTTTCTGTTTCAAGAGGTTACCGCTAACGTCTAACAAGTATTTAAAGAGTCTATTGCAAATAAATGCGTTGAAGAAAAGGTCGGGAAATTATCCTTATTTTCCTCATAATTGAAATAGTCAAGCTTCGTCAGGATAAAAGTAGTTATTGCCACCTTTACAAATCCCATATATTTTATATTCTTAGGGCTGACTCTCAGCCAACATTTTAATGTCCACGATAGCGCTTTTTGCAACATTTTGCAAGACGGATTCTACAGAAATGTAAATGTGCAACGGCGGGGATCGAACCCGTCCACCCTCACATATGCGTTTCTTCTAATCGCCTCAAGACGCACCCGAGTGCATCAAACCACCCGAAGTCGACCTTTCGGCCCGATGGAATGCTTAAATGTGTCCTACAAGTACAAGGAAGGGCAGCGTATAACTGCCCTTACGTATTGGTCTACTGTCCCTACAATGTCGCCATAAAACAGAAATTGCAGTAGTGGCGTGCTTTTATGAGAAGTTTTTCATATTACCGTCTCGTGGATGCCATTAATATCTTTGAACGTCCTGTGTGGTCAATTTGCTATAGCCTAATATTATGAGATATGCATGGCCTTTTAGCGACGGGCAGTTTTCTATATTTTGTCGGATGAGCTAGCATAATTATACAGCCGGTGAAGCCATTATTGAAAGCAAGCGATACATTGAGCCTCCTCGCATACTATGCACCACAATGGGTGTAATAAGCCGGTCTGCATAGACATACCTTCCCACAGCGATGTATAATTGACGCTCACACAAGAACGCTGGGCAATCACACAGAGGTTTCGGCTAATCGATATGCTGGCTCCTTTTCCATGACAGTGGGACAACTTCTAAGGCGAAGAAAGTTTCACCATTCGTACGAACCCATTGGCACTCTGTCCGTCCACGTAAATGGCTGTACAGGTCCGTCATATTTTCTCGTACATATATATATATGTATCATATCATAAAGTTGTGTCTGGGTTTACGGCATGGTCAAGCGTTTCTACGACTTATCGGCTAGTTTAATAGAGTCTACTGAAGTGACCTTACGGTTCAGATCTACTGTGCCGTTTCATGGGTAGCCATTAAAGCATGTTGATGAGGGGGTGACATGATAGCAGAAGCCGAACGTGGTAGTGTACTTGATCAGCTGGACTGGCCGAAGAAGATGACGGTACTTCGCATCCTGGTGAGATGTTTCGCGGCTGGAAAAAGGACGACGGTCGACTATTAAAGGAGCTCAACGCTTGGTTGTCACTCAAGGACATGCGACTTGAAGCCTTGCCTTCGACAAGAGAATTCTCGGGAATCGGACCATGGGAATCGGACAGTTGGCGCCGATATAATGCGGCACGCACCCTGTAATTATGGCTGTTGATCTGTGAGAACACAATCTACGGCGAAATAAAAAATAATGTCCGTTCTTTGGAACAACTGGCACCATAGAACGGAATGAGGCGGGCAACGTAACCCAGCGAAAGTGAATAGCCGATAAAGACAGCCGAAAAGAATAGGTCGGTTATGTGTCAGCGGCTAAATCTACGATATTGCACCCGTTTAGAAGTGCATCGTCCAGATGTTCGGCGAGTCCAAATGCTCGTACATAAAGCTGATAAGGGGCTAAGAGACCGCCAGTTTTCTGAGCTGTATGGCATATGGCTTTTGTGTTGCACAGCCAATGAAGAAAACGCATGAGGTCGTCAGAGACAAGCCAGGTCATTCGACAAAAGATATGGTCCATCGCAGCGAACAAGCACACGGTTATTGAGAGAGTCGGTATACAGTGGATGATACCTTACGTGGACTTACTCAACGGCACATGGCTGGTTTGCGGTTGCTTCCCCGACGCCATTACGCGGCAAAGGTGTATCTAGGACTTCAGTATGCGAAAAGCACTTGTAGGAATTTTCTGACCAATTTGATTTTCAGCATTTCAGCAGTTCTTAGTGGAGGGTATTAATATGTTTTTAATATACATAAATATATATATATATATATATATATATAT
>MNPL01026845.1:9247-26326 GCA_002081605.1 Tropilaelaps mercedesae
CGTTATTCTGTCGCACCATTGGCGTTACAGAGAAAACTTATGTCTGGACCTTAATTTGACTACGCCTAGGTGCATTCCATCATGTTGCAAGCGCGGAGCAAAGCGTTAATCGATGAATTCAAGGGCCGCAGATAGATACATATTTGGTAGTAAGGGTAATGCAGCAGTAAAAATCGCAGTTCGGAAGTTCGCATTCTACGATTGTTTAACTTTAGCTTCACGTTATCGATAAGGTATCCCCAGCGGGATAGCCAATGTGATTCCGATATGTGACCACGACGATAACCCTCAAATACTCGTTGTTAGAAGCACGAGGACAGTCGCTGTTTGGATGCCATCGAATGCGGACGCACGTCCGTCAAGTGGTGCCTTTGTGCGAAACTGCAGTTTTTCTTGTGAGGTTATGCTAAGCTTCCGCCTGTTGGTAACTTTGCTGATTCCGCACAAAGCGGTCCAACCTGCAGAGCGCGGCGTCGTTTCTGTCTGCCCCTGGCAACAGCCAAGGAGAGGGTGAGTTTATGTGGTACCGTTTCAGCCGTTTGCTACTTACGACGGAGGAGGGTAGTTGGGCGCTTAGCGCTTTCGACAGTGCCCCGTGGACAATAAATGTTAGCTGATGGTCAGCCCTAAAAGTATTTTTTTTGTCGTTTCTGGCAACACCATACTTCAGTGACTGCGCTATCTTAGTGCCAAGCTACTGAGTTCGCGATTGCTACTGAGATTGCGAGTGAGCGATTGAGAGAGCGAGAGACATAGCGAGCAAGGGAGAAGCGGCCATGAAGCTATTATATCTGCTTTCCCTGTATACCACTGACCGTTGCTGTATGACCGCGGCAGGGAACTCGTACAGCTATAAGGAAACTTTGTAGTACGTAGAAGTGCTTTAGCGAATTAGAACTTGGTGGGCACGTAGGATGAAAAGTCATCTGGAATACCGTAACACAAATTACACACAGTTAGTTCCACAAATTGGATTAATAGAAAGGTATAAAATAAAACAATATTTCTCGGCCAATTCTTGGCAAAATAAGATCAGCGAGTTGAACTCTAAGAAAGAGTCTTGTCGTGAAGCCCGCGTCACCGGGTAAAAGCGGGCCCTTTGAAGAAAACTGGGGGGACACGGACGAGGTGCGTTCGGCCGCCAGGAAAGAACACTTACGGGTGAAAACCGAGGGCGCTAGTTTCCTCTCGGACAGTCAGGGCTTTCTCGGGACATTTCTCAAGGGAAGTGGAGGGCAGGGAGGACTCACACAACAAACGAAACTTTCAAGGGCACGGGTGACTGAGCAGCTAGGTGTGGGTAATGAGGCAGACACAGCACCAGCCATCACCATTTAGAGCGCCTGTGACGTTCTGACGGAGGACACGAGGAATACTACTTTCGATCTTTTTCTATTGGAGAGTGGTCTATCGAAATGGCTACAAACGGGGCAACAAAAGGTCTCTGCTTCCCCAGAAGAGAGCTCTGAAAAGGAGGTTTACAGAACTGCCCGAAATACTAACACAGACAGTCAGCGCGACAGGGGATCTGGTGTGCTCCCTGCAAGCGGCAACGGCGAAATTGTAGGAGAAGGCCAAGGTGAAGAACACCGCGCGAGACATTAAGAAATTGGCGGAGACTTTTACGGGAATTACGGACCGCTTAGAGGCACATATGATGACCACATATGATGACGCGACAAGTATAGGGGAGGAGGAGAATAATCAGTGGCACACGGGCTTCGAAGTAAGCCATTTGCAGCAAGAAAATGTCAGACTGATAGCATAGAGAATCTGCTCATTGAGTTTCGACTAAGGGGGAAAAAATCCGAAAAAGGCTTACTGATCATGGAGAAAGAGAGGAGCTTATGGCCGGAAGAAAAAGGGGGATCCCAGAGTACTTGTCCTGGGTTGGATAAGCGCCACCAAGAAGGAGGAAAGAGATGAACTCAGGAGAAGAGAAAGGGAATTACGCTCAGCCTCGAAGGCCATTCATTAGAGATGAGTAAAGAGTCGAGGTACCTCAGCGTTCAGCTGGATACCAGTATAACTGGCACTGCACGTGTTTGGAAGGTATCTCTAAAGGTTGCCCGGGTGGCAGCTGACATCTCCAGGATTCTTCCGAGTGTCAGAGCGGCGTCTAACTACACAAGACGCTTCTCGGCCTTGGTAGGCGAATCAATAGCTGTGTATGCGATGCAGTATGAGCAGACTTAGGCTCTAAGAACCGAGGCAAATGAAAGTGCACTACGCCGAGCCCAAAGGCCTCTGGCTATCCGGAATGCAGGGCACACAGGATCGCCTTCACGGAGGTTCTGCTCGCCTTGGCCATAATGCCCCCTTGGGTTTTCTTGGCGAGCGAGAGGACACAACGGTTCCTGGACAGAGGAGATAACCTTTAGATTGCCAGAGGGGCATTTCTGAACCAGTGGAAGGATGTGTGACAAACAGTCCAACCTGGATAGAGAGCCAAAGGCTCCTGAACAAAAAGTTGACCTTAGCGAATAATACGGAAATGACCGGGAACTCACTCACTGGGTGACCCAATATTTTTACGGGCCACGGTTACTTTTAAAGTTATCTGTACAAGATCGGAAAGAACCTACAGACACGTGCGCGCTTTGCTCGGAAAGCATTGCTGATGACGTCAAGCACCGTGTGCTTGACGTCATGCGCAGCACTGTTAGCGCCAAAAAGGCAGGGGAACGGGCTCTTGCATATCTGCCTTGAGAAAGATCATTAAGAAGACAATTTGCTCCTGAGACTTTTGGGAAAAGACAAATGACTCCAAAGGATTGGAGGACGAAACAAGCCAAAAATGAGTGAAGTTCAGGTGGTGGACCAAGGGTTAGAGGGGCACAAGGCAGAGGTCGTAGGCGGTTCGGGCTCATTGCGCGCAACGCTCTCTCCGACTGACTAGAGAACACATGCCATGCCTCTTAATTGATTTTATAAGTAATGCTATAAACTTTCCGAGCCATCCGAAGGGGCGCATACGCAATTAGTGGGTTTGCGAGTACCGCACTAACCCGGATATGACTGAATCAATGAGCACGTGCATCAAGCATTGTCGAACCCCCCAAAAAAAAGTACAATGCGGACATCAACGAAGGTCAAATGACCGAGTGGAAAAAAGATAGATATTCAATGGTTTCATTTCCGAAAATGTATGCTTACAGCGGCTTTTACAACTGTTCTACAGCCTATCAAATAAGTACTTCATTAAACACTACTGACCATTTTTTAGCCCTTACGTACTATCATTGCCATCCCCGTTTTAGTGTCAAGACTAAAAACACTGAACAAATATCGTAATCGTCACCTTCGGTAATCTTATCTCTCAGTTTATTAGGCAAGCAGTAACCCAAAAAGAGATGACGCTATACTCATAGGCAACTGTCCTCGGTGAGTCAATATTCTACAATAATACACGTCGAAATTTATATAAAAGTTCAGCGATAGAATATATGCAGTATGTTAAATATTGCCTTTCTCTGCCAACTTTCACATGTAATATGCAGTATGTAATATAAGGGCTTTCAATGTGATGTGAGGTAGTATGCGATGCAAAGTATATTAGCTAATAGTTGTGGACTTACCCGAGTATATTTCTCAGACCAAGTCAACAGGATGTTTAATCATAAAATTTCAGATTTGTTAAGAGTTCTGGCCATTTCCTTTCCGATATCACAAATGTTAAGTTTTTACGAAATTAGTCCTCTGGCAATTAAACGACTGCATAAAATGATTAATCTCACATCGTTCGACAAGTCACGCTGAGCAACTTACAGTGCAGGATCGTTTAAATAGGAATGAGCGGGTACACATAATTTCAGAATGCCGATGTAGCAGGTTTAATTATAAAATCTATTGGAGTGACGTTACAAGCCGGGTAAACAAATATATCTTATTGCACTATATAGAGAACAAAACCCTTTAAGAGTACTATTCTCATAATTTTAGTAAATTGCCTTAAATAAAATTGTGCAGTATCTTTTTAATAGGGAATATAACGGATGCACTTTTCGCGCTCTGCTCGTCTACGATTCCTTCTACAATTCCCCAAGTGCACAGCTTTTTTCCGTAAGGCGCCTGTAATAGGAATCGCAGCCTTCTTTCGACGAACCAATGTTGACAATCGTGTTAACGAATTTATAATAAATGAATTCATTTCTGCGTTGAAAATATACTCTGAAGGCGCAGAGTATTCGGCGCAACATGAAGATTAAACTTGAGTTGGAGTATGCAGTTACATAGAGTAACTGAACAAGAAAATTTACCGTATTCATTCTTATTATGTGTTTCTGAAATTATTGTATCTTCATAGCACCTGGATCATCGAGAAAAACCTCATTGTAGTACCAGTCATACCGTATTGCGAGGTCCAGTATTAGGTTCTTATTCCATCACTCCCTTGATCCTCTATTATGAGATGCATTTCCTTCCAGCACTTCGGATTCGCTAAGTACATCGCTTCAGACCCAAAGGGCGCCAACTGTAGACGACGTGCTTTATAAATCTCGAAACTTTAACCATAATGTCAGTGGCGGCATTCCTAAAGCACCTTCTTAACGAGCCGCGAGTCTTGCGACCAACAGCCAGACCCTGTTATTCAAGACGGATAAAATCATTCGTCTCCATTTTTATCCAAATTTGCCTCCAGTTGTCTCGTCTAATATCTTCGCAGAAAATGGAGATATTCCTTTGAAAGTATTACTTTCGGAGGCGTGTGGCATGTGCACTGCAATATGAAAGGCAATAATATCAAAGGACCTCCGGAATGATTGCTTTAGAATATTCAGAAGAACATATCCATCTACGGGAGTGAATGCCTTTACTGTATTTAAAAAGGTTATACAGGCTACATGACTTTCTCTCCACGGCTCGGTAATAAATTTCCGTAGGCGCATCAGCGCCAGCTCTAACTAATACTGGATCAGTTCCTATTATATGCGATTTTAACGAAAACCAGTAGCTCAACGGAAACTATCAAGTTGGTTTTAAAACAATACATAAATCAGATTCAGCTTTTTTTAAGATGATTATATCGTCCGGACACCCAAATATTAAAATAGATGGAGAGAAAACGTGCGCATTTCTTTTATTAAATAAATGGATTGTATGCCACTTGGCAACATACAAACATGTTCAAGATATGGACAAATCCTAGGAAAATATTTGATTGGTTTGGCATGCTCCAAACCATTTTTGCACCATGTCCGTTATGTTTGAGTCCCAAGCTCATACTGCCACACTGCGAGCAGTTTGCTCCTGAGTTGCGCTCTATTAGTGGACTACTGCGTAGCCAGACCTTATGTAAGATAATGCCAGATATTTTCACCTCGATTGAGTTTCAGGTCGCGGCAGGACTTCTTTATTGGTGGTAAACATCTCAGTCGCTTTCGAATAAATGGCATCGTATCTGCGCATGCTGTGCATGAGCATAAAGGTTTTATCTAAAAAAATATTTTTTAAAGCTGACCATCAGCCAACATTTAACGTCCATTACTTCGTAAGACGGACCCCATATAAATGTGCATCGGCGGGGATCGAACCCGTGCACCTACGTGTCTCTTCCAGTCACAAGGCGCATACGAATGCACCAAGCCACCGACCTCGACACAAAGGTTTTATCTAGAAGCCATTTTCGTGCCGAGGGCAGACTTTTCGTCTAAGTCACTTTATAGTTTTGTACCATCCAGTCGATGATATGCAGGAATTTTGTACCCCAGGTAAAAATTATAGACCACATCAATTTTTAGTGTGGTATTTGGCCTTCTCTCAGTTTTCGAATTATCTTTGGCTGTCCAGTTTTGGAGTTGTCTTGCATGTTCCCTATTGAGCAGTCGCAAATAGTTTACTGGAAAAAAGTCTATTTTCAGAGGAAACTTATTTCGAAAATCTGAGTGCCCAGAAAATGTCTATAGGCGTTTTGGTCAAAGTTTCTAAAAAGCGATGTTACACACCGGGTCAGGTATTCTGCCAAAATAATATATGGACTACGATTTCGACCCTGAATTCGCAAGTCCTACATTTCGTCGATGGGTTGATAGAAAAATTACAATACTGTAAAGTTGGTGAGACTAAAGTGATGCCTCAGATATAAAAATGATTCTCGGAAACCATCTATCTGTTGACATATGATATAGCACTGAGACATATGGCATGGGCTGAAAAGTAGACTGTCCTAAAAGTAAGCCAGACCGAGTAGCAGGAATTGCCACAGACATGACTTAACCTGGAATGGCTTGACCAAATTTTAGACCCGGTGAATACCTTCCGTTCCACTACAATTTATAAATACTTATCCGGTGATCGTATGTGCATGCGTAGGACCGTTGGGAAGCCGGAAAATTATCTTTTCGACACACCAACCGCCTGCATATACTCCCTTAGGGACCGGAGTTAGCGATCAAAATATAAAATGTGCTAAAGGTCGAAGACGGGCTGTATATATTTTTCATGATATCTTCTCAACGTCAACTGAGGGTTAAAGCTGTTCTTATATGTCCACAAAAGCCTTCGTAAAAACAATATTTGCGCACTTTCGATTAATTAAGTACCAATTATAATTTACCTTTATACAAATAAGCATAGTAATGAATTTGTAGCTTCTTATTTTTAATATAACATGACAAACCATAATAACCTTTTTAAGATCTTAGATTTACCTAGCTATACATTTGTTCACATCTGGAACGAATAGTGTTTACACAGGAATTGATGGGCAATTTCTCTATTGGACAACGAAGACGTCGGCGATGTTGGTATTGGCTACCCTGACACTCTGGGACTAAAAGGTCAACATGTGTCGCCTGGTTTCGCAAGTATTAAGAAGTCGAGCTGACAGAGAAAAACTATTCTTACGAAGAGATCTGCAAGTCTTATGGAAAAACTGAAAATGGGTAGTTTTAGTCCCGCGTTTATTGCACAAGGAAACCCATGTCCAAGGCTTGGGCCAGGTTCAAACCTCACCCAAGCCTTTACTAAGTCTGGTTCATTCCAAAATGCCTTACACGGACTTAACATGGCTTGGGGAGATACGTTTGATAACTCACTGCTTTCTTTTGCGCTGCCAAATCGCCGTCCGGTCAATAATTCGAACGTTATTCAAAACTCTGCTGTGAGCCTTTTCTACTATATCTTAATCGTCAACTGCATTACTTCGTAATAATGTCGTTTGATGAGTTTTATTATTCATTACTACCAAAATATTAACAATTTCGTAAACCGTTCTATTAAGTCTTATCTTCAATTCAATACAGCTTTTTTCTTTTTTTGCTCTGTGTATATGCACTATTTTTCTGGGGCTGAGTTGCTGCAAATGGTAGTGACTAGACAGCTATTCCGAAGAAATAGCTATACTAAACGAAAAATTAATTAAATGTTTTGATGCAATCGACGTTTTGCTTTGCGAATACTTGGATTGCCCTTCCGCCAAGCCTACAGCTGTTCGAAGCTGTGCTCTCAGCGATACACTTCACAATAGAAACCTGCGGCTCGTCACTAATCTTACAGAACATACCTTTTTCGCATTACCGGGACAATCGATATGTTTGCTACTATTGTCGAGAAGGATGCCGTTATCTATTACGGTGTGCAGATCCGCCTAACAACATTCCCGATAAAATCATATCTTTTCGAACCTCTGGTTGCCAACTTTTCCTTTCTCCAGCACATTTGCCATCACCCTGCTTCGGATAAAGTGCAAATGTTTGCAGTCTTCAGTAGAGTTGTTGCCGCCGCTACTGAACATTGACATTTAGGGCTACTGCGGTAAGACCTGCGTTTCACCGTTCATGTGGTCCCCTTTATCTGCTAGGACGATATGTACCTTGGATGAAATCATAGCTCAGTGCTACCTCATTTAAGCTACCTCATCTCGTAAAAATTTATAAGCTTAAACTTCCTCAAACTGCTTTAAATGGCTCTGTAAGCAGTTTATACGTCCATATAAATATCACACGCTTAAAGCGAGAGGAAGAAGGTTGATTTTAGAAGTTTTACGCCATCGTTGTGAATAGAAAAAGAGTAAACGTCGTGTATTCTCATGTACTGCTGCTACAACGAAGCTGCAAACTTGCTTTAGAGCAGTATACATCAAACTTGAGTCCTTATGAAAATTCTTGATATTAGAAGAAAATTTTTTTGAGGAGAACCTCGTGTGCCGTAATATACGCAGATCTCGTGGAAGCTACCGGGCCTGACCAGATCGAAAGAGAATATCTGTATCACAGACAGGTGATATCTTCAGGTATCCGGGTGCCGTTATGACCATTTTTGGCTCTAATCCTTAGCGAATACTTCGCGAAAAGGTTTTATAGCACATTTTTTGTAGCTGTACTTTGTCTTGTAGAGGCTAACTGTTTTGAATAATGTTTCCTAACTGCCTGATCGGACGATTGCTGCCCGCGACGCTTGAGTACTCTAAGCTTTCTAAAGCTAATAGTAAGTCGTACCTAGATCACTAATTTAAAAACAAAGTATATTACTGAATTATGAAAAATAATCTAAAGAATAAAAGCATTTTAATTTTTACCGGATCTGTGGCAATACCAGTCACAACTCGGCTGTTCTGGCAACACATCGGGCAACTCAGGTGTACAATGAGTTTCGATATCGGAGTGATATGTGCGTATATTTCTGTTTCGATAAACACATCGTGAACGCAGTCGAGCGCAGTAATCTTTTTAATGGAAAGGACAGGAACATCGGCGATACTGACAAGAGATGAATTTTTAAGTCGTTTTATGGTACTCTGAACAAATCAAAGGCATAAAGCAGTTATCGCTTTTGGAAGATGGCGCAATCTAGCGCAAGAATTTGATCAACAGTGTAGCCTAGTGGAGTCGCTGTTCCTACTGATAAAGTTGACCAGCTAATGATGGGCACTAATTCTAAGGGCGTACATACTAGTAAGGAGCTATACAATTTAATCAAAGTTGGAATTTGGTATCGAATAGAATCACGTCTAGTAAAATAGAGATGAGCAGGTTGAAAAAACCCAGCCATGGTTATTATAGTAAGAACACGAACGGATGTTTCCGTTTCATAGTTTGCCGCAAAGTAAGACAAAACATGATTAGTGCAACAAGGTTTCCTAATGAACCATTCGAAGGACATTTTTTTCAAACGGTTTTCCAGGTTTAAGCTAAAATCCAGATTGGGAATTACATATGCCCAGGTCAATAGAATAGAGGAGGCTCAAGAAATATAGCAGCTTAACAGTCCTAAGTTTTGCGGAAATTCCTAAGTGTCATGAGCTATCACTAATTGGGTATGGATAATATGAGTCGATAAGAATCTTTCTAAAGAAAGAAATAAAGCAGTCCTTGCGGACTGCGGAGTCATCACTGTCAAAAATAGATGGCAAAGAAGACAATTGCTGGTGAATTTCTTACGCTTTTCAAAATAGGGTGCTTGCAGTTCGGCAAAGTGCCTCCTATTAAACTGCTCCTAGCTCACAGAGTTGTGATGTACGCTAAAACCGCTGTTGCGTGTTCCAAATGCGTCGAACTACGGCACATTACTGTCTCCTGTCTGAATAAAGTGACATCTAAGAAGTGAGGTGAAGTGGGGCACTTGTGACGAACTGAAAAAATTTCCCCAGATATGTAAACTGCAGGGGTCCTCACGTATCCTTCTCACTGAGCACCCTTGTCCGCGCTGACTAGAGAATGGGTCTGTTTTTTCCAACCGGATATTTATACGTCTTTTTTTGAGGCTACCAATGCTGAAAAAAATCCTACGCAACAGCGTGCTTCGTCGTCGTCATTAACTCTCTTAAGGGCTCTGAAGTCACTCTTAATCTGACGGGAATAACGTCGTTTCTACCAACTCAATAAATAAAAAATGGAAGTGTACAAACTCTCTTCGCAAGCTTTTTTTTAGAAACTTTCGGTAATGTCTGATACACGTGCACACTCATGCGGTTATATCAGTGTCAGTGTAGGACTCACAAACTCACCAATTCTGAGTCGCCCATTGAGTTTCTCATACAAGTCTACAACATCATTTCATTCCAGATATCCCTTACTGAATAACCGTTTGGAGATCTGATTCTGTCGGCTGTAGACCCTTCGAAATGTGTCTTACGAATTATTTCTTGGTCTCTCGGCGTTGGTCTGCAGAATCACCATTGCTTTATGTTTGCCCAGCAGATCAGCTCAAAATACTAAACCTCTGCAGAATTCCTATTCTGAGGAACATCCTCTCATTGGCAGTAAAGAAAGCAAAATCGTATAAATATTTAAAGAAATTGACTTGGAATGTCTACTTAACTCGTACGAGTAAGAATACCAATACTCAGTTTTACCGTTGATCTCTTGCCGTTTCTCTCTAGCAGCATCTATTATTTAACAACTCGTTTGATTTAATTTTCGGAGGGTTTCGGTCACGATGCACATCGATGCGGTCATATCAGCGTTTGTGTGGGGCTCACAAATTCACGAATTCCGTATCGCTCCGCCTTCAGATGGCTCAAAAATCTTATCGCATTACATCGAAAATTTATCCAAGTGTAATGCATGTGCTCCCTAGTCGGTCGGAAGAAGCATCGGGTAGAGCGAAATTGAATCGCCTACAGGCCTTGCCTTCCTGGTCTGCCACCCAACCATGAGCCATCCTTGTGGCTTTTTATGTCTGTATTCTAAGAGACTTTGTGCCCTTAAATAATTCACTTGCCTCTTTACAACGTTCCTGGGAGCCTATTATCCTTTTGAAAATCTCCCTTAAAAAAGGCATGCAAGATCCCGGTCCCCTGCGTCGCTGGCCTCGACAAAGCTTCGCATCGGAAAACCGTGTGTTTGACGCTATTAATAACGCCCTTCAAGCAGAGTGTGCACATGTCAGTAGGGGCCTTTCTGATTTTGCATAGACTACTCTAAAGGTTGCGATGATCCGCGAGTATTTGGGTCACCTGATAAGTGGGTCTCCCGTCATTGCCGTATTATTCACTAAAATCTAGATTTTTCGTGCATGAGCCTCTGACGATCTGTTCAGACAAGATCCTTTGCCCTTCATACTTCCATCAGTCCACGGTTACCCTCTGGTAATCTGTAGGTCGTATTTACTGATAAGGAATCGCTCTACTCTCTCTCTTTAGGAGATCCTAAGGGAGCGTTTTAATCAAGACAAGCAAAATCTCCGTAGAGGCGGTCCTGTGTGCCGTGTATGTCAGCATAGCCAATGGCATTTGGGTACGGCGTAGTGCGCCCCTATTAGTGTTGACCCTTAGAACATGGTATTCTTACACGAAAGCCACGTACTCATCGATCCACCCACCGAGGCCTAGGTGCACCTCATGGCATTAGACTCCTCTCTAATCCTCATAGAGGTCCCGATAATGTTAGCTGCTACCCGCCCAGCCTTCAGAAATACTTGTTAACATATGCAGTGTCAGTCAGACCTGTATTCAGCCAAACGCCGAGGTACCTCGTAGAACCAAAGCGTCCTCGTAAGTAAGTGATTGGACGTTAGGCGGCAGCGGAACAGTCAAAGCCTCGTCATAGGCTGGATCCAAAGACTGAGGCCTAAAAAAGACCCTGGGGAACACCCGCTACAACTCGAATTCTTCACCACATGCTAGAGGGACTCTTGACTAAGGTATGACAAGGTGACGTGGACATTCACCTCGCTTAAGGTGCGGGAATGAACGCCCCCCATTCGATCGAGTTAAAGCATTTCTAACGTTTAGCATAATCATAAAAAAGTATCTGCTTTTAAGCGATCTCATTGATTCCTCCCCCGTCAGATCTCACACCCTCCGGATATGCTCGAGGGAGTATCTGCCCCTCTGAAACCCATTAAACTACTAAACCTACTAGTCGAAAAGACACTCCTTGTTGATTTCGTCCGTCAATTTCTTGTGTATGACGCGTCAATCTCTTATGTACATCAAGTTATCGGTGCTACATTTAATTATGTAACGGAAGAGCTTAGAGAAACAGGACAACTAGAAACGATAACTGATAACTTTTGGGGAAATATATTCCGGACTGGACGTGGTAGTGGTAAGTGCGTTACAGTTGAAGGAGTTAACTATAGCTGTCACCACATCACGAATTTTAGTTTTATTGGATCAAGTCGGGAAACGGACTTGAGAGTGACGTGGAATCATCGTATCAGAGCGGCTTATGGTATCCTTGTCGCAGAGGTAAAGGGCAGCGATTCTGACATCGTTTAAGTTGTTCGGATTCATGTCAAGAAACCTGACTTTGAGGGTCATACTGTTAGTTTTTGGTCTAGTAATGCCTCCATAAGGAAATGACTTAATATCTTGGATGGTGTCTTTCCAGTTGCTTCCGTCCTTTTTTATTATAATGGAAGATGCGAATTTAAATTTCTTGCTAAGTTTATTAAGCCAAGACTACACATCATCGTCTTTTCAAGAAACTTCTGTCATATTATAGATAGAGTCGAGTTTCGGGCATATCTACATTGATCAAATTGCCGTTCGAGCAGTTAGCAAACAGACAGCTTCCATCGGATAATCATCGGAACTATTATAACGCGAGGACTTTCAACTCGTCCTAGGAGCTACCTATACAAGGTCTCCACGCCTAAAAAATTACATAATGTTAGTATTGGTAAAACTTCAAGCAAATATGAGAAGTCCTCAATGACTTGTAGTAGAAGTACTCGCTCGTTGACTTTTTTATTCTTCTTTTATTTTTTTAGGGCTAATCATCAACTAATATTTAACGTCCACGGTAGCATTTTGACATTACTTCGTGAGACGTAAGAAAAATAGCGCTTTCTAAATGGCATTCTTAAGCTGTCCTTGACTCCAGAAATTCCTAGCGATCTAGAAGGTAGCTCAGACATGTTGACCTCCCTCTAAAAGATTGAGGGAAGGTCAACTTTGCATCAGTTGCATCTAGGACAGTATATTCACTTCAAATACAAGATGACATCCAATCACGAATATTGACGAATATTGAGTGCGCGAAAACTGATGGTTTCTGTTCGCTCTCGCTCTCTGACTTTTTTATTTTTCTTTTATTTTTTTAGGGCTAACCATCAATTAATATTTAACGTCCACGGTAGTATTTTGGCATTACTTCGTGAGACGTAAGAAAAATAGCGCTTTCTGAATGGCATTCTTAATCTGTCCTTGATTCCTAGCGTGACTCCATGCATATTATATAGAGATACTAAGGTAATACCGCTGTTTAGAATTAGAATAATTTCAAGTTTCCATACAACGACTGCTTGTTAGAATAACTGTCGAAGGCTGTTAAAAAGATGGTAATGTTTAGACTAAAGTAACATCTCAACTGAATGCAGCTTTCCTCAGTATGTTGGTTTGCTTCCGTAAGTTCTTCTGAGTTTGTATTAGCGCATTTATGAAAAGAGATTCATGACTCCAGAAGGGAAAAACTAGCTTTGTTTTGGTGTTCTTCTAGCCGTTTTGGCCGCTTTCAACTGCCTTCGACACTCCTTTTCATTACAGATTGTGGAAGTCCTGGCGAGTAGTCCGAGACTCTGAATCCCTGTAGCGTGGTAGAAGGCTAACATCAAAACTACTCAAAGGCTTATCTTAAGTTTGTCTGATTAGCTTTATTCTTCAAGAAATTTGGTTAAGGGTCTTCTTTAAATATATATATATATATATATATATATGTATATATATTTAACGCGTCTGACGTTTAAACTTCTTTCTTTTACCGAATGTCGAGGTGGATTGTCTCGCCGCACATTTCATTCTCTATCATGCCCGTTCCGAAACAAATGACATGTCGACCGGCAGTGTCTTCAATGCCGTTTACAGGAAAAGACTCCGGCCGCTATATTATCATTGTGTGCCAGCTGTGTAGAGCTCGCTTCCATGTGAGATTCGATCACAAACTCGGCAGAAGTTTGTTCACGATGTAAAACTTTATCAATTGAGTAAAAACGGATTACTAAAAATAATATTAAACAGACGTTTAGGAATGTACATGTTTATGTTTATAAATGTTTGGTGTATATATTTAAAAGTAACATTGGTAACATGATCGATAACATTTGAACTACGGATATTTATAGAGCGCCTAAACAGACTGGGTTTTCACATTGCGCTGAATAGAACTTCGACATTACATTAACTTATGCGTTTTAATACGTCCATGATTTTAGGCAAATTCAGATGCCACGTGGATTTTAATTCAATTGACGTTTATTCGTGCAACTGCAAATGGCAAAATTCAATGGCAGTCGCACTTTTATTATAGGTCCTACTTCCATGTGATTTGTAAGTGATTTGGCTCCGCCTCAAAAAGGCGATCATAACTGAACTGAATTAAATCAAGGCTGTGTATCTGAAACAGGAGCTTGGTGTACATAGAAATTGTTGGAACCGTCCGGTATTTCTCGTAACATCGGTTGCACTCTTTATGGAAGGGTTAGTTCAAGCTTGCCACGAATCTTCGCTTCCGGAAGACATATTCGTAATGGGAGCTAAACCTAGAGCAGATTTCGGCGCAGATTTCTTATTATCTCGCAGACTTAGGACTGGAAACTTTCTTACCAGCAAAGTGACATGTCATTCTCAGGTTTAAAATGCACTGTTTTTAACATGGCATTGGGTTACAAAAGCCTACTACGAGATGAGTGAGACCGGTGTTTGTCGCAGATGCGGATTATCGTGCACAGTATATCACTTGTAAAAATTTACCAATATGATGCTTTGTAGTATTTTTATAACCTATAAAATATTACGATACTATATAATATATGTATAATACGAGAACATCATTGCCGGTGAAGTGCAAAAGTCCGTGGGAAGACGCCCCATTTGCTAAGCATGCTGGCTACGATACTTTTGTAGGACTGGCTTTTCCGGCAGACAGAACCTATTTATGGTATATTCAATGGATGGAAAAGTTCTAGGAAGATAGTCCATTGCCCTCTAATAAACTGTACGGGGCAATACTATCACTACTTTGTGAGAAATTCTTTCATTTTAGGGTGAAATAATAAGGTGATAGGGATGCAACCTTTGTGTTACTGAGCACCAGTGATATCCCCAGTGAGAGTTTTCCAGTGACACATGTACGGTCGATCGACCACGCAATGCCTTATGAAGAGTACAGTGATGCGAGCAGAAGCATTCAAAAATGGAATTTCTTTTCAGGGGCCGTTCTGATAGAAAAAAATTAGGTAGAGGGCTGCAAAGGCGCTGACGAGCATCCGGTGCATTACTGGATGCTCGCGTCAGCTAAAACAATACTGTCTTGATTCGCGATTTCTGGAGAAGTCTCGAACTCGTTTATTTCTTTAAAGTCCCCTCTAAAAGTTCTATCGGCTACAAAGCCGTGTTTTTTTCTAATTTTTTCTAAGCGTTTAATAGGGAAATAGTGCTGTAGCGTGAATCGCCTTGTTTTTTGTCTTTGCTTCATTAGTGTTTCCCAGTATTAATCCTTCTTTGGGCTTCAAAAACCCAAAAAGTGACTACATTATGGCCTACTATTTATGGTGCAGTGGTTGTTAGCTCGCCATCGCACGCGCTTGCTGCCCGAATTCGCATTTCTTCTTGTGCTTTGATGAGCGACTAATGAACGATGGACTCAGCTGGATGGACTCAAAGTCTCTGCATTCTGCATGTAAGACTGATTTGGATCACTCGTTTAATGTCTATAGTGTCTTTATCACAGACGAGCAGCGTCTTTCCTTTATTTATTGAGAAGGAAGTGCAGGGCTCGCCGTTATCAGGAAATCTGCTGAATGCAGAAGCATGCAGCACATGCAGTCAGCGCACTTGACTCCTGTATTGTTCACAATACCGTCTACGCATCGCAGGGGGGTAACTGATGTATTTTCTAGATTTTCTTTGTGTTATTTCTATGGTGATCATGTGCTTCAATTCATTTGGCGCTGGCCGGGACGATTCTTAGTTAACTACTATTTGAGGCTTCTAGTCTACGTTTAATTTCGCGCCGTTGAGATATCTGTACCACTAATTTAATTAATTCCTCCGTCGGTTGTACTTAGCAATTAAAACATCGTAACCGAGTGCGTACGCACATGGGCAACACAGATGAGCAGAAGAAAGAGAGTAGAAAGCTTGTTCTATGCGGGTGAGAAGCAAAGGAAGTATTAATCGATGAAAAATTGTTCCCAGCGTTCAAAAGGAAGTCTGGCTTGTTCCATTTAGTGATTCACTTAGCTCCTTGATCAAAAACAGTTTATCTTAGATATCACCTGACGTATTACTTTCAATCCAGTTGTGTGATGTCATTGTACCCTGATCCTGTGCACAATAATTAAGCAAGATGTCACGCGAATACAGAACTGTTGTACATATCCGAATGGTTCGAGCGTTCTAACGGAAACTTTACCAGACGTTTAATCACGAGAGAGGAGTATGACGCATATAATACCCATCTTTTGTATCGTGGTATTTTAAAATTAATAAATACGGTAGCTGATTATATCCAGATAAAACAAATTGGCAAAAAGCTAAGCCTTCAAATTTACAGCGAGGATAAAATTAAATATGAAAGTAAAGCGATTTTATCTACAAATTTTCGAGCTTTCGGTTTCCTTGCCGATGCAAAGCGAAGATGGTCGAAAAGAAGGCCTTATATTTTAAGCATGTGCGTAAAATGGACGATGATGAAGAGGAATTAAAGAATAGAATAAACGTAAGCAACAAAAAACGTAGAATATCTGGGACGAGGAACGAGACGGTAGATCACGTTGTAATCCACTGCTCTAGTACGCGTAATAATACTCGTAATAATGCTCTATTAAAACAGTAGCGGAATATATGATCTGTTCTGTTTGTAAAAGCTTGTTTAAATGTTCAAACACGTAGCTATCGTGTTGTTTGAGATAGACTCAAAATACAAGGGCAAATTAATATTGTTAATGTATGACAAATGGCAAAATATATTGATTGTGATAATTGTGGTGATAATAGTAATAATAGTAAAAATAACCAAATACGGTGATATAATGTTGAAGGAATGATAATTAATAATAATAATAATAGTAATATACCATAATATTTTCTGCTCACGCTTTTAGGCAGTATACGTCTCTGATATAACATGATTATTGTTGAATAAATAAAAAGTATATACATATATATATATATATATATATATATATATATAT
>MNPL01026846.1:3188-19190 GCA_002081605.1 Tropilaelaps mercedesae
GTTCGTCATCTTCACCGGACGAGTGGATCAGGCGAAAAACCCGCAGATCAGACCGACGACCAGCCGGAGCGCCGGCGCTCCGACGAGCGCCAGAGGCAGTGCTCACCGCCACTGGGCTCGGCCGGGGGTCGCGGGGTTCAGGCACTGTTTCTTTTCGGCGGGCGGGCGGGCGGCCGGGCGAGGTGAGGAGGACTCAACCCAGGACAAGGAGGGGCTGGGCGGCGGCGGCGTGGGGTTCGGGCGTGCAAGAAACTGGAAGTCGTCGCGAGCCTGAAGTCGAAGTGCGCTTCAACGAGGCGGTGGCCATTCGCGACAGACACGAAAGAGAAGTGGCTGACATCATGTTTCGTTAACGTCTTCTAGAGAATCAATTTTCTGTCTCGGCCCCCCTTGCGGCGCCTCAGAGTTCGTCTACGATGAACGAGGCCGAGGACAAACATGGTACCTGAGTAGGAACACGTCAAACGCGTCCTCACGAAGTTCTACGCGGACATATGTTTTTCAAAATGAAGTTTGCCGGTGCGATGATCAAACTCTCTGCTCGAAGAAATCGATCATTACCTTTTTTTTTGTGTGTGTGTGTGTGTGTGTGTGTTCAAAATTAAGTGTCTATGTCAAGAGGTTGTCTAGTTTATACCTTCGGTAAAAATTGAAGGGGAAAAAAAGAACAAATTGAAAAACAATGGAAATAGATAGAATTGTGCAATTGAGTTTGAGACGTGTAACTTACGGGAGAACTTCTATGCGTGTGTGTGTGTGTGTGTGTGTGTGTGTGTGTGTGTGGCTTGTAGGACAGACAAATGCACATATTGAGAAGAAGTGAGTTCAGAAGTGGTAACAATGCTAATACCCCCGGCGCTAAACCTCGAATTTGATTTGTTTGTATTTGTTCGCTTTTCCGCGAATCCACCTTTGCCGCCGTTCACCGTCTGACAGGCAGGCGATTTCTGTCAACCAGTTCCCTCCTAATTGACGTCCCACAAATGATCTATCCGAACAAGAAACAACGCCAGCAACAACAAACGGGCATTCAATAGAATCTGCCCCTTCCCTCGGCAAGCCGCTTACGTCTACTAATTAGCCCTGCTTAGGCCCCGCCATGATCGAGGGGATCTGCGAGAGATTTGTTGTTGCGCAACAAAACGCGCATACGCATTTGTTTTCATGTGTGTCAGATCGTGGGTCGTTCGCGTTTTGACGCTTGTTTGTGCACCGGCGCGTCGTCGGGCGAATCGTCATGCGTGTGTGAATTTGTCGCGTGGCCACACCGAGGCCGTTTTGCTGTCTCCGGCCTCAAACCTGGTGACCTGGACGACGCCACAGTTGTGACGTTCCTGAGCTGGATCATTGGTACATTCCGTCAAGGAAAACCTGCCAAAAGGGGCCTAGCTAGGCCTGACGGCACAGCCTTGGCTTTTAGCCTGTTCATCGTAGACAGCCTCCTCTCTAGGCCTACCTAGCGGCAAATACTCCTCCTCCATCTTCCTCCGCCATCTCGCGTGCGTGGCGGTCTCTCCTTTGCGTGTGAAAGGCCGCCCGGCCAGTCGCCCGCCGAACGCTGTAAACTTCTTTGCATCCGCCTACGGCTTAGGACTCTGCAAGGGGGGATTATGCCGCGGAATAAGCACGGCCAGACAACGGAGGGGCCTATGGGCCTATATAAGGGCAGAGAATGCCCCGTCTACAAGAGCGAAAAGGATATGAACGCCTCTGTAGAAACACACACACACACACACACACACACACACACAGAGAGAGAGAGAGAGAGTGGAAGCTGTAAATGCTTCCGAAGTGGAGGCGGCCAACGGTGTGCGGACTATAGTAGTAGTAGTAGTAGTAGTTCATGTTGGTGTAGTAGACTGGCCGATGTCATGTCCTAGGTCGAACTCCAGAAATGTCATCGCTACTCCCACACACGAGCGTATCTACGATCGACGTGTCGAGACGCCGATGACTATTTGGAGGAGGTTCGACGCAGGCGGGGGGCCGCATATCGACGAGCGGTTTCACAGCGACGTCGCATTTGGGCGTCGTCACAATGCCCTGGACCTGTTGGCAGTCTTCGTCCCCGAGTTCGTCCCCGAGTTCACTTTTCAAGAAGCGTCCGAAACGTAGTCGCCTATAGCGGCTTTGGTTGGCCGTCCGCCATAGGAACACATCGGCCTGAGCGACGCCTAGGACGTCGTCAGGAAGACCTTGACAGCCCCCCCCCCCAGCCAGTCGTTACATGGCGGGCACAACTCCCTCTGATCTGCGTCCTCGCTCAGGGAAGGGAGTCTGACATAGGGGGGGGGGCGCGCGCGCGGACCTGCGAAGGGAAGGCGCTCTTTATGAAAACGCAGGCCAAGCCAATTCAGCCTGAATAGGCCTCGCTAGGCTTAGCAATATTCGTCTGCGTTGTCGCGACTGCTCGCCGAGCTACTGCACGAACCGACTGTAGCCGGACGGCGAGCGGCATTGCCCCCGGGCGAGGCATGCATGCAGGCAACGAGACATTGCCCTCCTCCTCCTCCTCCTGCTCCCCCATCCTCCTGTTCCCCCCGTCTGTGTATGAACTCGTCGTGCGTCAACGAGGAGTTCGCCTGATGCATCGACAATCTATTCATGTGTCGACGGCGGACCGTGTCTATCAGCGCTGCCATGCACAGAGAAACGAGGGGCATTGCAGGGGCAAGCCTCTGTGGGGATTAGGCCTATGCGTCTCCTGCTGTGCCTCCTGTCACCGTATAGAGTGCACTCGAGGCGGAGGGTCTAGGTAAAAATTATTTATTCGCCCGCGATTCGCTTTTGCCACTCTGTTGATGCTATACTGGCGTCTGAGGGCAAAGCCAACAAAAAGCCCTTCCTCACTTCCGGAACAACAACAACAACGGGGCGAAGGGGTGGGAGCATCCGACGGTAACGGACAACTGCGCGTTCTGTCAGAGCAGAAGTGCGTTTGGCTCACCGTTCGCCCTCTGGGGGCGCCCTCAGTGAAACCGGACCATTGGGGGGGGATGGAAACATTATCCGCCATAACGAGTAGGCCTAAGTAGGCCATCGTTCGAGTAATCGACCCCGAAGAGGCCATTCCTTCCTATAAAGTGCATTTATTACTTAATCTGGCCATATTAGATGGCCGTCGGAAGGGTGCGGACAGACACACACACACACACAGGTAGCGTAGGTTAGGTTAGGGCGTCGTCACAAAGGCCTCGACGGGCGGCAGGTAGTCGGCCTATTCATTGTATTGATCATGTTCAGCCTCCAGCCTCGAGAGTGGCTTTCAATTTCTCTGGATTATCCGATTACGTCCTCATCCGCTCCGTTTAACTTTGTGCTCGTCCTGCGGACGCCGGATCAGATCCGAGCGACTGCAGAGCGAATCTGCAGAGTCAGCAACAACAGAGTAGCGGAACGCGTAGATACGCGCATAACCAAGGATCGATCAGCCGGACGAATCTGAGGGACACTCGTTGCTGCGTTCGTTTTCGAAGCGAACAAAACACAAACAAACAAACAAATGCGTGTACTTGTTTGTGTTGATGTTGTCTCTGTTGTTTTAACAAAGTGCGTTTCTGAATGGGTTGAAAAAGAAAATTGCGCAGTCTCCACAACACTCAAGTTCCACTGTACGAGGCCCCCCTGCCAGGGCCCCCTGCAGGAAGTTGCAGGACGTCAGTGAGGCGTGGCCATCATTATTTTTCCGGCATCTACACCTCGAAAAAGGTCAAAGCGGACACATGCACAGGACCTTGTCCTACTTGACCTTGTGAGTCGCTATCATACGCGTACGAGCAAGGCCAGATTGACGCCTACGTCGCCGCCGCCGCCGCCTTCTCAGCACGCGGCCATCATTTCGAAGCTCTCGAGAAGTCAATTTCCGTCGCTCGAGCGTTAGACCGTCGCTCTCTGAATACCTCACGCGAACACCGAAGGCGAAGGATGAAGACTTCGTCTGATTACATTGCTCGGTAATGCGCTGAGAGACGTTCGATTGGCGTCTCCCGTTGTTGCTTACGGGGCCTTACGAGCGAACGCCTCGCTGCGACTTCATTGTGCGAGGCGTCGTTAAGTGCCGATGTGCACAGGATGTGCACAGGATGTGCACAACGGCTACAGGGCCATCAAGCCGGCGCAAGTGGATTGGACATTTGGCATGAATTTTCGAGGAATATTTCCGAATCGCTCAGCGGACACCACGAGTCACGGACGTAATGAGCGCGATTCGTCCTTGAAGTGCACTCACTTCCGGTTGGGTCACTCCGTGCTCTGAACCGGAGTGGCAACGGCGGACTTTTGCGGTTCCGACGAATTCCGTTAAACGAACTTTACTTCGCTCGCAGAAACAGAAGCCGACTTGCGAACACGGAATCGTCGCTACACGGACGCGCTCGACGGCGAGAAAATGATGCAGAAAAACGACGAAGTCTCGAACGCCCTACCTACCTACCTACCTACCTACCTACCTACCTACCTACCTACACTAGAACTACAACGCGAACGGTCAAGCGTGTCGGCCGGCCCGATGCGTGACCCTGTGGCGTGACGAAGTTCAACGTGTTACACGGCTGTTATACGACAAAACAACCATTTTTGTTCGTTCACTCAGTTTAGCGCCAAGGTCACCCGTCGAGCGCGTCATGATCATATGCGCTCGTTTCCGGTGGGGTGATTGACAACCATTCCGAATTCTACTCGAAAATCTGCACCTCTCGGGCCTGACCAAGCGTTGCGAATTCTGCCGTGGCAAAAAAAAAAACAAAAAGTGAACTGTTTCCCTAGTCGAAATCTGCCATCAGACAACGCCTGAGTCGGGCACAGCCGCAACGTTGCGCACTCAGCACGGCCCCCACGGCCCCCACGGCCGTCGCTAAACCGCGTGGAGGCCGCACTTCCACGGCTGAAATTTGCCTCGACGCCGCGGACAGAAACATCAGAAATTTTAGCCACTGAATGTTCGACAACCGATGACGTCCAAAACTGAGGAATCGACAGTGCACTTGAGCGACTCGTGCGTACGCGCGTGCGTCCCGAACTCAGCTGAGCGAACCCTCGGCCGAGTTGCAGTGTCGAATTTCTCCGCAGGCAGAGCTGGAGAAATGCGGCGTCCACATTTGTTCCAGAGATTTAGCTGGCGGTAGATTACAACGTCGACAAGGTGACCTTCCAGGTGATTCTCCAGCTTCAGCAGTTCTTCAAGTTGGCTTGACGATGACATTTCGCTATCGTGTAGAACATACATCCATTTTTCGGCTCGAGTGTCGTCAGATCCACTGATGAGTGTGTGTCGGATCCAGACATCTCGTTCGCGTAGACGCTGCCGCCGGCTGATAATGATAAACCCGCCCTGATTCCGCATCGCTGAGTGGCGTCTGCTCGTAACTTCGGTCGACGACGGAGCCGAGAGATGAGGTGGTAGACCTGCCGAGCTCGACGCATCCAGCGTCGAATCATCCTGAATATTCATTATCACATTTTCTAGCTTTGTTACACAGGACCGTCGCCACCTGCGCGAACTCCAGTTAGCCAAACAGCGACCGCAGAACCTCGGGCGGGACACATATCCCGGCTACGCGGCGGCGGCGGGGGCGTCTCTAGGTTAGGTCGCAGCCGTGTTCGTGCGGACGGTAGATCGCGACCCCTAAACGAGGAGCAGCGGCGGCGGCGGCGGCCACGAATCGCTCAGAAAGGGCGGGTCGCCGTTTACCGGACGCGCGCAACGAGCGGAATCCCGAACTCCGCGAGTGCAACGAGCGCATATTGATGTGTGCTCAGGGGTGCTGCTGCTGCTCCGAGGGCGCTCACTAGCATAGTCGCCGACTAGGCGAGTAGCTAAATCAGCGGACGCGTTCGCTTCTGGGCTGGGAATTTTGACAGCGTCTCTCCCTGGTGGGCGGACGGGCCAGCGGCCGACGCGCACTCATCGAGCACCACCTATATGATATATTGTATCGAACCGGCTGAACGCGTCTGATCGTCGAAGTGGCGCGATATTTCCCTCTCTGTCCAGATGTTTGTGCAGCGTCGGACGAGGTAAAAAAAGATCGAGACCAATCCGTCCTGGCAGGTCGAGCAGGAACAACACAGGACTCCATCAGCGTCCTGCTCGTCAGGCTGACCTAGGAGCGTTGCAGGCTCGTGGACGGCGACGAGCTTTCGTCTGCGACCGAACATGAACGTATTCGGGAGTTTTCTGATCGAGTTTCCAATACGAGCGCGCGGCGTCAACGAAGACCGAGAAGAGCTGGCGGACGAGCACTAACGTGGCCAACTCTTCTTCTAGGATTCGACGCTCACACGCCGCGCGACGAGATCACATCTGCCATGCAAATGAAGGCGTTCAGGTCTGACGAGGCCTCCTGTGCATTGAATCGGGACTTCTGTCATCTGATCTCGACTAAATAAAAATACAACGTCGATATTTTTTTCATTGTATCGTCATCTATTTGGTTCACACGTCCGCGCGATTTACGACGCTCGTGAGCCGACCGTCATCGTGAAAACATTACGGACGTTCGCGTCGGCCGCCGCGTCGTTCCGACACCAACTGGTGGACGCGTTCGAGCAAAATGTCTTTGCCTCGGGGGTTCAGACCCCCTGCGACTCGTAGGTTGGCATCCTTCCTGTCCATCGCGCGACGACGTCCAACGAACGCGTCAGCCAACATTTCTACTTCAGCTAATTTCGGTGTGCGGTTACATAAAATTTGCAGCATCCTGTATATGCGCGTTCTCCGATTGCGAACGACATGTTCAGCGCGCTCCGAAGTTTGCGTCGTCTGAGACGCGTCTGCGAGTCTGAGCCGCCGGTTTCTAGTTGGTTTTCGTGTGTTTTTGTTTGCGTCTCTGCTGCTGCGTCACTTCGGTGCGTCGTCACGAGACGCTACGCGTCCATGGCTCGTGAGAGGTGTTTGTTCTGCGCGGCTGTCTCATTACCTCTACGGACTCCTCGTGAAGGACCTCGTTTGCGTCTGGGAGAATGAAGTCATCGAGGCGTAACAAGTGATTAATTGTTCGTCGTTATTTTTCGGATTTTTTGCCTTCTCTCTCGCTTAGGCTGTTTCACTTGTCCCCGCCGTAGAGCAAATAAATTCAATCAATTCAATCAGGATCGACTTCACAGTCGAGTGCGGCAACTGATGTCTCTCGGAGGGTCCGAAGGCGCGCTTCTGAGGCCCGACCGACGGCAGACTCACTCGCGGAGGCGGTGCCCAGTCGAGGGAATCGACAGACCCAACCTAGGCCCAGTGACCCCCTCCTGTATTTAGTAGTATCGCTATGGCCGACTCCGGCAGTTGTTTTTTTTTTTGTTCGTCGGGTGCATGAATCGTGCACACGAGAGAGCTCCCTGTAACGAAGCCACGTCACCTCGGAGGTGAAGTTTCGACCGGTATTCCGACAGTCTGGTGCGACAGAGGCTGCGTCGCTCACCGGAAAGGTTCAGGCATATGCGACGAGGTGTCCTCCGCGCGCGCGTCTGCTTGACTGTGACAAGATTGTTTTCTATGTTTTTTTTTTCATTTTGTTTTGTTCGTTCACATGTTCGTGCTAGTGATTTGTTCGTCTCGCCGTATCGTACTCTCGGATCAGTAGGTCGAGTCAGTCTCTGATTCGGAGGGAGACATGGCGCCCTCACGCGCGTTCGGGTAAACCGCGGCTGCTCCTACGAGTCAGGCCCTACACGAACTCTACCTTCGTACGAGTGTAGGACGTGTTTGTAGGACGTGTTTGTAGGACGTGTTTGTAGGACGTGTTTGTAGGACGTGTTTGTTTCTGGCCCGTTCGAGGAGCGCGAAAAACATCCGTCCTAAGGCAGCTGTCCTTCGAGTGCCTTCGCAGACTTCAGCCGAACAAACGCCCGCACCGCGGCAATGCGCCATATATATCGTCCAAATGAGCCATATAGCCGTTGATTGACTTTATTTGAAGCGGAAACCAGCGAAATGTCGTAACGCCGCGTCTGGCCTGAGTGACTATTGACATATTCCAACGAGTGATATCGTCCAACTACTCGTCAGCGAGAGTCGTTATTGACGCAGGCCACATATCGTGCGCCTTTTCCGCGTCCTGACCGTCACTCACTAAGAGCTAAGTTGTCTCGTTGAGTCTGAGCGTCCCCGACATGATCCGGTGGGTGTGTCGGATCTGCCGACCGGCCGGTTCATCTCCGGCCGAGTCGATGGCCGCTGCCGAAGAACCGATAGCCGCGGTACGAGTCGAGGGCCAAAGACACGAAACTGCTGCAGGAAACCTTCAGAGAGACAAGTGGATGTCCCCCTGATCTCTCTGAGCCTGATCGCCCTGAATGCACGACGCCCGAAGTCGATCGATCGATAGTCGATACAAGCATAAACCAACGCAAGACGCCTCCGCTTGTCGGAGCCGAGGCCAACGCATCGAGTTCGAGTACCGATTCCTCCGACTCCGAAGTAGCAGATCATCGCCGTTATGTAACGAAGTGCCGCTTGGGTGGCCGTGCTGGGTTGCCATTTACCGACAGGACGAGACATAATCGTTAATTCTGTATCCGAGTTCGTTTCGTGGCACGGCCGGGGTGCAGTTGTAGCGATGGGCGGAGGCTCCGACCCCCGGCGGACTTGTCAACTGTAGAGCGTGAAGAGAACACGGCGATACGGCCGATACGTGGCAGCCGTGCCGCCGGAACTACCCAATCGACTTCACCGTTACTGTGAGGTACGAGCGTGACGGAGAACGTCAGACGTCCGTGCTTTGCCAGAGGTAACGATCCGATTCGACGAAGCTGGCTCTCTAGTGTGAAGTCGAAGGTGAGCACAGGGTCTCCATGAGGGCACATAACGGACTTTAGCCGGTGCACTTCAACTCCGTTCAGGACGCATTCGCCAAAAGGTCAAACTTGATGTGACCTCGTGAAGTGCCTCCAGGTTAGTTCCTGCCGCCAGGAACGCCGATTCACTGCAAGTCCTTTTGACTTCACGGCGGACAATCATTTTTAAACATTTTAAACGTCACGCCGTGTCACGCTACGCCGTGCCACGGCACAATCGACGAGTTACTCGCAGTTCGAGCGTAGCTTTTTCAATCTGAGGTCAAGTCTGAGTGTGCGTCTGAATGTCCGGCGCGTACTTTTCCGAAGCAGGACAGCTGTTCCTGTACCATCCGCCATCGCGATGGCAGGAACGGCAGCTGTTCGCGCTGCGCAGAGACACGCGACTGCGTCCCTCGAGCTTCACACGTCGTGTTCTTGCTCTGACAGGAATTCATTCGTGAAATATCGAGCGCGCGACTCCAGCGCTGCTTTCCACTCGTACGAATGCACTCGTAGCGAACACGTCTACCACCCACATCTACGTCTACGGGGCAGATTTTTCTACTGCTACTCGAAAGTAGTCGGCCATGACAGCCGAACGCTGGCCAAGCCCCGCTGTGGCCACGGCTGAGGTTCTGAGGTCGTTGTCGGAGCAGGAAACGTTTGCGTTGCCGAAGGGACGCACTATACACATTTGACTATGTCCTGCGTCGACTTACAGGACAGCACCGGGTCTCGTGCCAACGAACGCATCTACATAGACGCTAGGTAGATCCGGGAAGACTTCGATCTCGTCGTCGAGTCCGCATGGTCGTGCGAGCGTTCGACCGACTCAACGTTCTCGATCATCGTTTGGATCTCTCTCTCTCTCTCTCTTTGGCTCTCAAGGAGAAAGAAATGTTTAATGACGGATGAACTTCACGAGGCTGACATGCTTGAGTAGATGCGGCGCACCCACCGACACCACGACCTCAATTTCTACAAACGCATCCATCTCTTCAGAGCGGATATCTGCAAGCCGACAATGCGGTCGGATTGTGCGCGTGGTCTAGCGCAATGCGCGAAGAACACCGGCAGCGACGAACGCCGCGACGAACGCCGCGACGCGTCGCCAAAAACCTAATCAGTGTACGCTTTAAAGAACTCAGAGTATCTCGGGGTCAAGAGTACTTCAGCTCGGCTCGGATTAAACTGTCGTCGATGTTTACCGGCGTCCTCAGAGCGTGTTTGTCTGAGGGCAACGCGTTTGCCAACGAGACTTCTTCGGTTGCGTCCAACACTCCGTTCTCAGACGCGCTCAGACGACCTCATCGCAGGGCGGAAATGAAAATCAATCGAACGGCTTCACATATGTAAAGGAGGCGGCGCACTTCGTCCAAATCACCGCCATCCCTCTCTTCGCATCGTCAACACTTCACCAGATGTTTTCACAACGGTCTCCCCTGTAAGTGGGGGAGCTGAAGGTGTGCGAGTTCCCTCCAGTCTTCAATTGGCGAGACTCTAATCGCCGATATTCAATTTGAGCAGCCTCTCGGTGCGGCTTAACCTGCTTCTGCTTCTGCTTCTGCTGCTGCGCTTCAACAATGGCGACGAAGACGACGACGACAACAATATCGACCGCAAGCCACCCTCCGTCCGTCCACCAACGCGACGCCTTCGACGATCGGGGTAGCTTTTCGTCGCATTCAAGTCTGCGCAATCCACCAAAGACCCCGTTACACCGTCGTCTGAATAGTCTTCATCTTCTTCTTCATCTCCCTTGCCGCGTCCGCGATATAGTGAAGACATCGACAATATATAATCATCGAGCGAGTCGGCGGGCGGGCGGCCGAGAAGCGGCGTTGGCCACCGCCGGCCACGACAACGAAAGACGATTAAGTAAATGATATCCCTCAGGACGATTCCGGGCCCCCACTCCCCCCAGCGGGCCCCCAGCGGCGTCCGCCATTGGAACGTGGTGGCTAAACAAACATGGCGGCCAAGCGTCGAATCGGCCGCTGACGCGGTCCGTAGATCATATCCGAACGAGGGGAGGTGACCCCGGTCGGATTTCGATTCCGGACAATCGCACCGATCAGAGAAGTCTCTGAGTGAAGAAGAGGTCGAGACCACCGGAGTCGCGTCTGTGGTCACAATGCGATCAGATGATGATGAAGAACTAACCGACCGATCGCTGCTGGACTATGCAAACCACGAGACTCTTAGCCGCCGATAAACTTAACCCGACGACGCCGTTGCTAGAAGCGATCGCAACCTCGCGTCCCGAGTGCCGTCTCCGGGTCGGCGTTTTTTTTTCCCAACTGGTGACGTCCCTCATTGGCGTTTGCATTGCTCAATGAATACGCTCGGGGACTTTGGGACGCTGGGGCTTGACCGACGCGGCCCGACGATGTATTCATCGCGTCAAATCGAAGCACACTTCAGATACTGGCCATTGTCATTGCGTAGGAAGGGCTGACTGACCCCGTTCGGCGGCGCTCGAGTCTTCGATGGCTTCGCTGCGTCTTCCCCTGGCGGCAGCAGCGACGACCGACCGACCGACCGACCGACCGACCGACCGACAGTTGGGAAGCTGCCATTGAGTGGCAAAGCTGCTCTCGTGCGACGGACGATTAGCAAAAATTGAACCTAGAACAGGACCATTTATTGTTGCCGTTTCTCGAAACAGGACCGGACCCTCGTACGAGTCGGCCAATGAAGTGCACCTCTCGGAGCAGCTCAGATGCCGGAATCTGTACTCCGTCGACAGATCAGAGACGGATCTAACAGACGTCCGAAACAGCCAGATGCCCCCAGCCAGGAGGGGGGCAGGTGGAACGGCATTTTCCCGTCGCTTTTCTTCGGCGCTTCTAACCGAGCACTAATCGGGGCTGATTGAATATGCGGAGTAGTTTTGCGTCTGGAAAATAAAAAAAAAAAACTCTTTCGGGTCCGTAACCTCGATTGGACGGCGGATAGAACACGATGGATTTGATCTGAGCTCAGATGGCTGAAGTCGTCTGAAGTCGCCGGCTAACCATCTAGCTCGAGACAGAAGAGTTTTATTGCCGCCTGCGAAAATAACTTATCCCACCCAAAGATGAAGTCGATTTTTGTGTTGATGTCGTTAATAAGTTTGTTGAATGTTTGAGGTCAATTCGTTCGCCGACTTGAAGGTTCGTCTTTTTGGACAACATGTCTTCGCTCTGAGGATGCGAGTCTTCAATGAGACGCAATGGCGTCGACGCCAGTTCGGCACAATCTCAGCAGACTTGAAGCGACTTCGTGAGTCGAAGCACCTCAGCAGACGACAACTGTTGTTGTTGTTGTTGTTACCGTTGTGTGTTCGAGTGCTGCAAAACCTCACTCTGACATTTCTCCGCCGGCGCAACATCCGCTGCTGCACCACACACACACACACCCCCGATCGATCCGACGAAGACTACTGCACAGTCGGATTAGTCCCGTCCACAGTTTTCCTGAGGTGCAGCTGCGTCAAGTCACGGAGCGTCTAAGTCTGTCACTCAAACGCTCCCATCGACGTAATGTCGTCCTGCCATGTTCGATATCCTTTCTGCTCCCTCTTGAGGAGGTGACGAGCAATTATTGTCGTCGCGACTTCGGATAAATAAGCGAGAGAGAGAGAGAGAGAGAGAGAGAGAGAGAGATAAATGACAACCATTGTTCGTGTTACGCGACGCTGAGTTCCCGGAGCTGCAACGGCCTCGGAGTCCGACTAGCTCCGAGTTCGGGACCCAGAATGTGACGACTGCGTAGACTTCGATATGTGCACATGTGCGTTCACATGATGATGGATTTCGTTTGCGTATTTATCAGAGAGGAGCCTATCGAGTGGGACAGGCACTGAGGGTGAACCTCAGTCGGCGTGTTGAGCGCCATTTGTTGATCGTGTTCGTGTTGTTGTTGTTCTTCGCTGTGGTTGGTTGTTCGTAGTGTCACCGGAGCGTCGGCTCGACCTGAGTTGTCAGCAGCCGACTCCTGACACCCTTGCCGACAACACATCGCGCTGACCGGGGGGTGGCGGCGGCGGCGGCGGCGGCAGGGGGGTGAATGCTGATCGGAACAGTTCTGATCCGACATTACATCGCAATGGCGAGCTACTAACCAATAACTACTTCAGGCTGAAAATCGGCCTTTTTCTATGCCGCTAACCAAACAGCGACACGCGACCACGCAGACGTCCAAGCGGCGTTTAGTCCTACCTTGGCCTGTCCGGCCTTACGACTCCCAGTCCGGCCAACGTGACAGGACTGCGACCAGATCGATTGTCGTACGTACATGATCTTCACGGATCGATTAGATTTATGTGCGCGTTTCAATAGCCGTTGCGCTGCCGGACATCGGGCGCATCCGTCCCTCAAGTCCATCGACGGGAAGCGCGAAGACTGAAGGAAGAAGCTGGAACGCCGCTAGAGGTCATGACAAGGTCATCTGGCTGACCTATCATCGTGCGGCCCTACGAGTGATCTTCTCGCCGTTGGACGGCTCCAGTCGGATCCGGACCAATCGTCTAATGCATGTCGACCGCCCGCCTGCTCGCCAGAGGTGAATTGTTCGACCATGCTGGGGGGACAGCATTGGCGCTCGAACCGACATGAAGGACATGAGGGAATACATCAAGGGTTCACGTACGAACGTAGTTTGCCCATGTCGGTCTCATTGTAGGTTCGCACTCCACTCTGCAGCTGCCGACCGATAGTAGATGAGGTCTGAGCGAGGTCTGAGCGAGGTTTGAGGCATAAGTCCAGGCTGGTGGCTGGAGCTTCGTACGAATTCGACAAATCTGAATTCGTCCGCCGTTCGAATGCGGACGACACAAAAGCACTGATCCGGCCTGAATTGGCATTCTAGCGGCTCCGCAGCTCTAGATGGAAGGGGGGGGGGGCCGAACGGTGCTCCGACTATCACAATATGGATTTTACATATCGAGCCGAGAGGGATGATGACGCATTGTTGTACTCGGGGGGGGACCAATACAGCGGCGTTCGTCAAGGCCCGAGTTAATTTGCATATCCATCGAGATATGTTATGGCAAGCCAGTAACCAGGATTCGTAGCATTAATAAAACGGTCACCAGCGTTAGCGGAGCGGCTTTGGGGCCTTGTAGCGACCGATTCGATGAGACACCGACCGCCCAACTGGAGCGACGAAATAAAAACAAGCTGAAAATTCCGCCCCGCCCGACAGTCATAACCGCGAACATTTTTGCGGACGGACACTCAGCTTCTGGGGAACTGCTCCGCCCGCTGGTTCGAGCCACCGGACCTGTGTCACGCATGTGAGCAGTTTATGCGCATTAGCAGCAGGATTCGAATATCTCTAATCAGCTACTTAGCAGTTACTTAAAGCCCTCAAAAACAAACAATCGACGCCGAAAGTCAAATTTGACACAAACTAGACGTACTCCGATTCGCGTCGAGCGACTCGATGGTGATGAGTTGAAATGCACTTGAGCTTAAAAAGGAAACGTAGCTTTCAACTCAAGTCGCTTCTGAAGCATCTTCTGATGTCTGACTACGGATGAGGTGGTCTGCTTGGAGAGAAATGCCATCTTATTGACCTCTTCTTGGAGATATGACGACTTGAAAAATTGTCACAAGTGCCACCAGACTCCTCAATAGACCCCTAAATGACGGAACAGGTCGAGCTGCTCCGAGATTGGGGCTATTGACAGCCTGAGTGGCCACAAAGTTGCCGCGTCAAACAAATAAGCGCCTTAGCACCGGTTGGTAGTTCATTTTTTGTGTGATCATGCCAGAAAATGAGCGACCTCTGGCTTACACTAGCCAAATGCGCAGATAGGCTAACCTAATAAATTGAGCTTTTTATCCGGCACCATGCGCTACCGGTAATGGCCGACCTAATAGGATGGAGTCCCGAGCGAGGCCTGGACACCGCTGATAGAAATCCCGCTACTGTTTACTATGGCCAGACAGAGCAGGCCCGTCAAATCTCTGGGCGACAGGGATGCATGCTTATTATATGTTCTCTGCGCAGTTTTAACGAGCGCTGTGCGCGCGCCCCTTCTCGGCTGACAGTGTCGCCGCCTGTGAACCTATGTATTCGTCACGGACATGTGATCAACACTGCCCATCGTAAACTAGTCGAGGTCAATGCATTTTAATGAAATCTTAGCCGACGGGGGTGGCCCACCTCGCACTGCCTCTGTTGCGGAGTATTCGCCCTCTGACAGTTCTGTAGCTTTTTCGTGTTTAGTTCGTCGCGGCGGGTTGCATCGGTTGTTCTTTGTTGAAAAACATGTGCACCAATAATCACGCCAGAATGGATCCTATGCCTAAACAGTCCAAACAGTCCAAACAGTCCAAACAGTCCAAACAGGTGATTATTTTGGACGAGGCATGGTCACGGGGCAATCAGGGCAGCAGAGTACCCCTTCCGATAACTCAGTCATTTCACGAGCAGAGCAAAACCTTAGAATCCAACTCCCTCAAACGTGAAACACGTTTTCAGTGGGAACGAATCTGAATATTCCGCCTTTATGACATATTCCGTCCTTGAAAGCATAAATGTCCCTCTCACAGCAGTGCGGGCGGATGCTACTTCCTGTCTAAATATTAGATCGCCCTGTTGAGGCATCGATAATAAACATCTGACTATTTCTGTATGCAGTGTGTTAAGCCGTGTGTCAGTGGACATCATCACAGGAGGCTGTCCTGCATCCAAGGATCCGAGAAGCCTCCTTTCCACACAACAAACCTCTCCATGCATTGTCTGCTCAGGATAGTCGCTAGTGGGGCTTTACTTTCTCGTCGAGCCATCTCCTCGGTAGGAGCACGCGAGCCTCAGTCCAAGGGCCGAGTGGGCCCTCGGCGTCCTGCTCGGGGAGGACGCACGAGCAGCTTCACATGGCCAGACCACCGTTGCCCCCCTTGGCTGCCACCTTTATGGATGCCCCGGATCCCGGAGTCGAGCAGCACTGGTTCTTCTCGTGGCACGGTGCTTTGGTTTGCCACAAATTTATAGACTATGCCGGACGCTCGAGTGGGCTGGCTGCAGACGGTGAACGCGGTAGCTGTCCCACCGGTCTGAGCTGGTCTGGCAGATCCGAGCAATACCGACGTGGTTAGACGAACTCCGAAGGGAAACTCCGGCGCGCGGAACCTCTCGAGTACGTCAACGCTTTAGCGAGGGTTCCGCAGCAACTTTGGTTCGTCCGGTGATTTACTCCCTGTCCCCTTCACCTCCTCTAGCCGGGGGGGGGGAGTTGGGAGC
>MNPL01026855.1:26742-43794 GCA_002081605.1 Tropilaelaps mercedesae
GAGAAGCTAACCATGACGCCTACTTCTCACTGGCGATAACGCCGCCGCCGCCGCCGTCGAAGGTCACTTTTTTCACGCGCATTTAACGCCTAGACATGCGCATTTGTATGGCGATTGTTCACGATGGCTTTGGTGGTCATCATGTCGACAAAACATTGAACGTCCTGCTGGGTCTTTTCGAATGAGTTGTACCACTTTTAATGGGCAATTCCTTCGAGCGTGTGGCGCGCGCGCGCGCGCGCACTATGAGAATGGCGTTTCCTAGCGCTAGAAGCGTTCAATGGGAGAAATAATAAACAGCGAGGACCTTCAATGGCAGCAAATGTGTTATCGTTGTTATTAGTGCGTCGCGTAGACGCGTCAAATAAGCCGAGTGTGATTGTTCTACTGTTTGGAGCGCGACTGTTATTAATGGCGGCGTTCCCTTGGCCGCTACCGTGGCCAACTCAGCACCTGTTGGGGCGGTGGGCGGTGAATGCATGTTGATGTGTGTTTTTTGTTCCCTTTTCTCTAGTAGAATTTCCTTCTTTTCAGTCGATGAGAGACAACTATTCGGCGTATGGCGACCAATTTACCGTTCATGATGTCGGCTCGCTGTCGAACAGCGCAGCTCGACTTCATCCGAACAATTTCCACTCGCTAGAAGCGAGAGAAAGCGAGAGAGAACAAGCCAAAAGTAGCCATACTACAACAACAACAAATCATTCTGTCCATTGTCCACGCAGGCCGACTGACGGCAATGCAGCCGTCATAAATATCTCCTCCTCATGCTAATAGAAAATACATGGATATATAAATCAAGGCCACACGAACTATGCGTGCACGAACCGCCAGCCGTCCTGGCCATAAACGCGCAGTGTTTGCCTTTGTTTCGTCCAGCGCAGCGACTCGTGGCCGCCGCCGCCGCGCTAAAGCAGCAGACGCAAACCCAGACGGTGGTCGTTTGGGGGGGGCTCTGGTGCTCCTGCAACTTCGACCCAGTCAGTCTTCAACGCTGCTCGTCGATGACCATCGGGTCATTACTCCGGCCTTCAAATATCGGCCCGTGCGATGCCGTCACGTCGACGCCTACGTCGCCAATAGTGGCAAGCGTCAATCGGTAGGGTAATGTTAGAACGCCAATCGAAATCGGACGACCCCGTTCGCTGTCGGAGTTCGCGCCGCCGCCGCCGCCGCCCGCTCATCGATGAATGGCTCCAAGCCCCATGGCGGTCGGACACGACACCATCGCCGGTGACGCCGGCACCGACAGGGTTCGGTCAAACAATCACCAAAATGGCCAAAAAGCCTCGTCGAAATAGCATCGAGGTCGCGAATCTGCGACGCGCGCTGGAGTCGCAAATTCGACGGCTCGCGAGGAATACACAAATCAAACTGCACCAGCTGTGGCTCTGCCGCTATCTGGGGACCTTCCAGCCAAGAGAGGTGGATGTTTGTTTGCAAAGGCAAAAACACCACAAAAAGAGCGGGCGGGTGACCGCTGGCGATCGATACCGTCGGTGTCGAGGAGTGCCAGCTAGGCCAAGTTCTTGTTAGACGGTTGTTGCTGTGTGTTTACATCTGAGTTGTTTGTACGCACAATACTCGCGTTTGCGCTCTCTCTCTCTCGCTCCTCTTTTTTTTTGGGGGGGCTCGCGTTTTTGTGTTTCGAGGAATTTACCTGCGCGTCCGAAGACGGAAAAAGATGAGGGCAAGACGAAAAATGCTATTTACCATGTGTCTGTATTTATGTGTGTGTGTGTGTGTGTGTGTGTGTGTGTGTGTTCACACTCGTGTATCGCATTGTCTTACGTATCCAGCGCAGTGGATAAATGCCTCTTGGACGATCCCTGGAGAACTATCCGTGGCGTCATCTTCTCGTCATTACGGAACGTAACGAAAGCTCTTCGTGTTGGAAATACTCTGCCGCTGTTCTAGAACAGTGGCCACCCAAGCCACCAGGGACATGATCGCTAATAAAGGTGCACGCGTCACTCAACCTTTCCCTAGGCGGCCATAGCGGCAACAGCAGGTCTCGTTAACTACTGCTGAAGTACTCGCTGCTGAAGAGCGTCTCGAGCGTCACTGAAGGTGTCCAACAACGGCGAACAGCCGCCAACGACAACAAATCCACAGAGGCGTTGACAACGACGTGAACAAGCGTCGCGCACCCATTGACTTTCTGACGATTTCTGCCGTCGCTACGAAAGCAACAGCCGAGCAAAGCTACATGATCAAGCTGAGTCTGTACGTGTTTGCACGTGAAGGTTGTCTACCGTCGACTTCAACGAGACGGACGCGACTTCAGGGAACAGCGATTTAAGGCGATGCGACATCGAGCATCAGAGACAAAACAGGAAGTCCACCTGATCTCCGGACACCCTGCTGGTCGCTGCTTTAGTCAGTTCATCCTTCAATAGTGTTCCTCCTCTCTGTCTTTCTCTCTCTATATGTCCGTCTGCGTGACTGTATCACGCTTGCCTTCACGCTCACAGGGTCGCTGTCCTGACAGACGACGACGACGACGACACCAGTGTAACAATGAGTGGGCAAAAGAATAACAAGGCAGAGGAAGGGGGCTTACCCGCTTCACTGACGACAAATTCATACGTTGAGCTGCAATGGCCACCGCCGGACTCCTGTTTGGGGCTTATCCAGTTTCATGTACAATCAAGCGTGGCCAAGCCCGGCCGGCCGCCAGCCAAGATACTTGACCGAGGGCGCCCGTGGACGAGTAGAGAGCCAATACGAGAATGCTCTACAGCGAAAACTGAAGAGGACAAACAAGGCCTGTTCGCGTTTTTTAACCTTTAACGAGTGATAGGGAGTCTTGTTTTTTGTGCATGTGAATCAGCGTATTAAAGAGAGAGAGAGAGACGCCTCGCCCACTGGCGCGGCGATAACAATCTGATAACAACAACAACGACAACAACGACAACGACAACAAAATCACACCAACCAAAATAGTCGCCGCTCCTGTCGTTTGCCACAGGCGTACGACGGCCTTGGCGTACAATTTTGCTTCACCCAGTTGTGAGTTGTTCTTCCATTTGTTCGTGCTTTATAAGGCCTCTTAGAATCGAAAATGACTCTCTCGAGTAGCAGCCGTTCTGACGCTGTCGAAAATTTGCCACTAGATTGTTTATAGAAAATTGCACCGTTTCGCTAGAGCTGTTAACGGCGACTGGCGATGGGGGTGCCCAAGTAGTTTTTTTTTTTTGTTTACGTTAACGTCGGCCGATCTCACCGCAGTTTTTCCCTCATTTTTTTTTTTCTGGCCAGTCGCAGTGTCGATTTTTTACCCGTTTTTTCTCTCTCGTTCTCTCTCTCTCTTTCCCGTTGTTCCACCCTTCGGATTGATCACTTGAGCGAACGGGACATCGAACAGTGACCACTTTTTATCCCTATTATTTGTTCCTTCTCCCTTCCTTAGATTCAATCGTCCGTCGTTCGAATGGCATCCGGCCATTACGAAGGGCAGTTATTGAGGATTTCTCTTCGGCTCTTCGCAACTGTGCCGGTGGCGTTTTCTGGTGCCATGCGTTTTTATAGTTCACACCCCGTTTTCGATACTTGGCCCCAAAATCGCCATCAGCTCGATATCATAATCGCGCTGATAGATGACATCCCTGGCGTAACAAATCTCCATTTGCTAGTGTCTGTCTTATGCGAACAAAGAGATAATGGTAAGCCCGCATCCATGTTCCACCAGTCGACACGTGTACATACACACACACACACACAGATACGCGCGCACACACACACGCACACACAGATACGCGCGCACACACACACACGAGCGCATACACACATGCATACACACACACACATGCATACACACACACGCGCATACACACACACACACGCGCATACACACACACACACGCGCATACACACACACACACACGCGCACACACACGTGCACACACACACGCATACACACACACACACACACGTACACGCGCGCGCCTATGTACTATTGCCCACGCGAACTTTATAGACGAACCCATTTCTTAGTTCATAGGTCAAGCAGACACGTTCCCCAAGAAGACAAATAGTTTGGGTATCATGGGAAGGGGCCACGTCCACAAATCTCGAGCAGATTCAACGAGACTGGCGCTCTAATGAAATTTACGTAACGAAAATTCTGAAAATGATACGAAATACGAAACTGCTTACATTGGAGAGAAATGTACCTGAAATCCGTCGTTGGGATAATGTCGAGAATGTGTTATACCTATTTTACTCAGATGGACAAATTGGACGGTTAAATCGCATTTTTCTGAAGCGCTTTTCTCGTGTGTGTACACCCTTAATCCGGTTTTTCTGGCGTAAGATAGAGACAAACACTTCATTAAGGTTAATCGTCTTTAAGGGTTGTACGATCCCTAACCGGCATTGAATTTCGCTGTTCTCCTAACAAGAAGACCGGGTTACGCTCCATTCAGGAGCTCCTTGCACGAACGCGCATGTATGTCTATATATATTGTGTGTGTGTGTGTGTGTGTGTGTGTGTGTCATGATCGTTGTTATCCATAGGACGACGGGCGACCGTAGTCAAGCGACGGTATTTCGAGATCGTGGCATTATGCAGCTTACGCTTCTTAATTTCGACCCTCGAGCATCCGGTAGCCATTAGTGGGTTCCTCTGCTTAGTAAAACCTCTGCATAACGTTTTTCCGGCTGGCCGTTCACCTACTTGGTTACTTCATAAATCACGTCTGTTAATATACCTGTGCTCTGGGCGGAAAAGTGTAACTCATATTGGCCGCAATGCATACGGTTATAGTGCTGGAAGCACTGATACTCTGGTGAGAGGATAGATTCGTCATTGTGGAAACACACACACACACACACACACGCGCGCTGATAATTGGCTCGAAGCGACTAATGAGACGAACCAATAATATTGCCAAATGAGCGCGTCATGTTTTTAGTGCTCAAAGTGTGTGTGTGTGTGTGCTTGTCCCTGTACATGTGCGTGTGTGTGTGTGTGTATGTGTATGCATGTTCGTGTGTGTGTGTGTGCTTATGTATGTATGCATGTTCGTGTGCATGTGTGTGTGTGTGTGTGTGTGCTTGTGTGTATGCGTGCGCGTGTATATGGGAGCACTAGACGCACGCAGTTATTTACGAGTCACGCTATGTTCTGAGTATGGCCAGTCCCTTCGTAAAAACACAGGTGACTCCTTCACAATTCTTCCTTAGATCGACTCGTGGTCCAATTCCCTATTAGGCACCACGGTCCTGGCGAACACGGACCTGCGTAAATGAATCCACAACCTTCCACCATAGCGGAGCGCCTTCCTTTCGCTTACTCGAACTAACATTCCGATGTTTTTCCGTTTTTTCTCCTCCACCACCTACCGGAACAGTCACTTGGAAACGATAATTAAGCTCGAAGTATATAGAAGTGGAAATGAGGTGCCCATAGGGCCTGCGACCGTCCCACTGTGATTTGGATAGGCTTAAACATTTAAACGCCGGCCCGACCGACCGACCGGTCGTTGTTGGTCACTTTTAGAAAAAAAAACAATAGCACCACCATTTGTCGAATCTCTGTCCTATTTTTCCTTTCGTTAGATGAGCGCTTGTCCTGGCTATGATGATGCTCGCCGTACAAGTTACAACAGTGAACTTTCTTCCTTGTAACGGGCACAAGAACTGACCCAAAATTACTTCACCGGATGCTAGACTATGGCCACTTCCGTATCCCGTATCCTGTCGTATCGCATCCTGCCTGAGCCCGGGCCGTTGGCGTCGAAACGCCGGCGCAGCTACGACGGCGCCTCCGTGTACGACAAGCGAATATTTCTACGGACCATAGACATGATTATATAATAGACTCTATCCGAGCTGTAAAGGTGCGCGACACGTCGCTGACGATTTTGACGATGGCTTTTCTGAGCGAGCCTAGCAGGCCTAGCTAGCCGAGCAGGCCTAGCAGGCCTAGCGTAGAAGTAAGGCGATATTGTTGGCCTAATCCGTCCAGCTATGCTGGATTGGAAGTAGCGTGGCGGCTACGCTGGTATTAGTGATGGCCTAGACGACGACGCCAGGACGATGTTGTTCTCCTGCCTGCGACTGATATTAGCGTCGCTTGTTTATGACGATTGCTCTATGACGGATTATTGCCTGTGCAGGACAACCGTGTAAATGGTCCCGTATCGGGTCGTCGTAAGCGTGCGCGCGCAATTAGATGTTCATCCTGGAATATCCTGGAATCTAGTAGTCTCGTAAGAAATCTAGCACCATGGACGCGGCCCACAAGCAAGCACAGACGGCGTTGTCGTGGTCTCACGTTGTGGCCGGACAGCGCACGTGGAACTCTCTGAACGTCGTTAGATCGGACGCTGTGCTCGGTCAACATTTGTGTCGGTCGAATCTTCACTGTGGCGACGACCACCGTCCGTCTGCGTCGGCGGGAACGACGTTCAGCCGCAAGGCGAACTGTAGCTGGACAATAATGCACCGCTGTGTGTGTGTGTGTGTGTGTGTGTGTGCCACGACATGTGAAGGCGATTGATTCTATGCGGAGCAGTGGATGATGATAACATGTGGTAACAACAACAATAACATCGGAGTTGTTCAGGCGCCGGTTCGAGGCACAGGCTAGCCTAAGGCGGACACGCATATCTATCGCTCATTGGGTCCATTATTGACGACTCACACAGAACTATTTTATACGTACTCCGTTCTCTGCCGCCGTACAAGTGCTGCCTATCAATGGGATGGCCACTTGCTATGCCGATCAGAAGTCTCGCAATAGCCTGCGTCGCTGTCGGTGCTGTTCGCTTGGCCTAGAACACGATCGTTCCCTTGGGCCTGCCTGCCTGCCTGCCTGTCGGTTCTTGGCTAGTACGATCGTATTCTCCAGTTTTCGGTCGATCGGTCAGTCGGTCGATCGTCGGTCGGTCGATCGTCGGTCGGTCGATCGTTCTCGCGCTCCGAGTTTTCGTTCTTTACTGCCGGAGCAGCTGAGACGCCGATCCAGCGCGACAAACCTATCAACAGGCACACATCCCAGCGCGTATTTCCAGCCGCACACAGGCAAGCGGCTGGAGAAACAGGAACGCAGGCTGGTTCGGCAGAAGAGTGATGGATTTCCCTGCATACGCGATCGTGTGACGACTCATCGAAAAATGATAGCGCACCGACTGTTTCCAGCACAGCCGTCAACACAGCCGTTAAGACGAAGTGCACGGAGATAGCCGAATGCGTTCATGCGTGAAATGAATTCGTTTTTAGCCCAGCCGTCCCCGCGCACTCAGCGCTTCCGCAATATCTCAGTCTCATTCGTGCGGCGATATCGGTTTGCTTCGGTGCAGCAGTTCAACGAGTTCACTGAGAGGGAGCGCGTCAAAGTCAAAGCCATTCACAGCGGCAAGGCAGCCGCTCTGAGAAGAAAGTCTTCTCGTCATCGGCCTTCAGTTGAGAGAGAGCGCGAGCGCCTCGTCGCGAGTGCTGCTCGCCTACGGACCCGTGCGTGTGAACGTAAACCTCATAGAGCCTCAACGAAACTCCTCCTAATGTTTCCTAATGCGACGTCCGTCAACGTGAGTGAGGCCGCGTACTTCGTGTCGACAGCTCTGCATCGGCTACTCGTCACGCGTTCGTAGCTAGAACAACTTCGAAAACATTGGCGGGAAATCGAGAGACACGCGGCCGAACGCCCCATGACGCCCCAGCTTCTTCAGGCGGTGTGTGCTCGCCTACTTGCCTCCAGGGGGGCGGTCCCGGAGATGTCCTGACGAGCTGGCGCAGGACGACACGAACTTCAACGACATCGAAGCGCAGCGATTTTCAGCATCGCGACCGTGAACGAACCGTAGTCGAATTATGATTGCCGATCGCTGCAGCATCACTGCACTCTCTCATATTGGGCGTCGTTTCGTTGGGGCAAACGTGTCAGGGGCTGATTTCATTGCCTATGGGCATCTGAGCCGTTCTTCACTATCTCGGTGCCGGTGGCTTTTGGAAGCAGCTGCTCTATTTGCGTCGCTAATAGAAGGAGAAAAAAACATGTAACACACACACACACACACACACACACACATCTGACGCGCGACGCGGCCGCGTCGTCCCGCTATTCAACGTTGCAGCATTGCGGTTGTCACGTTCGGAACCGTAACGGAAAACACGTTTATGAGTCTGTCGCCTGTTCCTATCGTGGCTGAGAGTCGTTTCTGGGGTTTGTGTCATCTAACCATCGACCCTATAATCTGCCGGGTGGGTCCTATGGCCGTTTCCAGGACAATTCGTACGTTTCCTGGTCGTAGTCGCCTGTCACGCGATATTTGTTGGACCCGTACGGTCGAAAACGGACGCCGCAGGACGGCGTTTGCTCCGCTGGTCAGCAAAAGGTCTCTGCGTCGACTGCTGAAACAATGAAACGGGAAGAACAGCTCAAAAAACCCGCCTGAGGGGTGCGGAAACGCGTTCGTAGACCTGCCCGGGGGTGGCCATATAAGCAGATGAGCGCGCGCGGGGGCCGGTGGTGGGTGGGGGCCGTGGCGTTGTTCGCATACTGAGAAGTGACGCATAGCAGAGGCAAACACGTCACGACGGATTGAACTCGTTTTCAATGGGACCTCATTACGTCCTCGGGTTATTACACGCCGACGGAGAAAGCGACAGGACACAGAGGGGGGGGGGCAGGACACAGAGGGCGGCAGGAAGAGAGAGTTAAAGAGGACAAATAGCAGCCACGAACTGGGCCACTCCCCTCGACCGAGCCCCCGCCGTCTCCTCGTCGGAACCACCTCGTTTCTGCCCGTCCGCTCCCCCCCCTTGTCGTCCGTGGTGGCCTCGAGCCGCCCTCTGGTTTGCTCGCTTGGCCTCTGTGGGCGCGCGAGCGTCACCGGTGAGCAGGTGTAATTAAAGCAGATGAGGAAAACGGAGCACCAGGTGGAATAAACATCGTTATCCAGTCAAACTCCGACGACAGCAGTCCAATGGCAGCATCAGCTGCCTTCAGTTCGGTTGGCATCTTCCTCATATATCGGAGCCCCCCTCCTTCCCGTCGCGCTAATGACCCATCCATGCTCAACTGTCTGTAAAATCCGATTCGACTTCTGCTTCGTCGTATCATAAAATGTCATAATGCCCCCACACGAACTGTCTGCGGCGTTGATTCGGCAGAAGAGCAGTTGTCGGACAGAAGCTCAGAAGTCACGAACGCAAATCCGGACGATCGAAAATTAATCGTCTGGCGAACATGAAGCGTCTTCACCAGTTCAGTGTTCACAGGGGGTTTGGACAAAAACAAAAAAACACACTTCAGTAGGGCACCTTCAGGAGGGCATCGATGCACTCGACTCTGGACGCGTTCCTAAGCGATCCTAAACGCATCGATCCAGAGCGTCGTCCTCTACTACCTGATCATGTTAGTGGCTTTATTTGAGCTCGATCGGCCTAACCTCACTTCCCTGAAATGGCCGTAATGAAGAACGCCACCTCATGACGCCCCCGTTTCGTCCTACATCTCTCGCCTACGTCGAGCAACGTGTGTAGGTGGATAGTCGTGTGAGTAGTCGCGTGGGTAGTCGCTCGTATTCGTGCGTAGGTGTTGCTTAGCCTGTCTGAAGTATTTTGTCCTGAGCCGTTTAGGGGCCGCCTGGTCTCGACAGGTTGTGTCGACGGCCGCATGAACCAAACTGTCGAGAGACGACGCCGACGACGCCGACGACGACGACGATGAGAGAAAGGCGGCCGCCGCCCCTCGTCAGGCTAAACGAGCAACGAGGCAAACCTAGGCAACGGGCGAGGGGGGGGCGCGTCAATGCGGCGTCTGGGGGCAGTTGTTCGTCACCAACAGAATGGGCACACACACACCGACTGTGCGTTCGAGTCGCTGTTTGTGTTTGTGACCTGTCGAAGGGCGATCCGCCCTTCGGCTGGCGTAATGCTGATCGCGGCGTCACACCACTTAGACGCGCGGTGCTCGCCGATGGACAGAAGCGCGATGCCAGCAGGAAGACCGCGCCGGTATTTGCTTGTTCAGCAGCAGCAGCAGCAGCAGCAGCAGAGGTCAGCGTTGTTTTGGCAAGGAAACGCACGAAGGAGGCGGATCAGTTTGTGGTCACAAGGCGCAAAGGCGGAGATATCCGTTCAGGCCAGCCGACCGCTCAGGACTCGGCTGGTCGGGTCAGACTGAACATCGGAGTGGCAAGGACAATAGGCCATGTTCGCTTGTTCTGCCTCTCAAATCTCGACGATATTTTAGGCCGTCTTTGGCTTACGGTGACGGCCTGAGCAGTTGGCAGGTGGACGTGCCGGTCGGCCGCGGTGTGCGGCCTTCAACAAGGTCAACATCTGCATACGAAGTCAACCGAAGACTCGGTTGGACACTGCGCGCTTCGTAGTCTTCGCTGTCGATTGCTATATTTGACGCAGCACAAAAGCTATAGAGAGAACAAGGCGAGCAACCTTTTCCGCGGAAACAGGCTCCCAGAGCGCTGCCAACGTCGGCCAGCCACGAGACGAAAACTTGACAGTGAAGTTTTCCAGGTGGTGGATGTACAGGGACACAGAGAGGGGGGCATCGTGATGGGGAGGCGTGACAGTATTAATTTTGCCCTCGCCCACGCGATCTATAGGTCATTAGCTACGCGATGCCGCCGCCGTGTCCAACACGGTGGCGGCGGCGGCGGCGTCGCGTGGCGTATCTGGGGGCGATCACGTGCAGTCATTAGTGTACGCGGCCATACATTTCGGGTCGCGAGATACAGCGAGTAGGTGTCATTTTCGCCTTCCGGTCGGCTTCTGGCCCCCACGGAAAGGTGCGAAGTAGAGGGCGGAGGGCTTTCGTCGGCTCCGCTCGTTGGGCCTTTATGGACGCCGTTGGATTGCCGTTGGCGGCTCGGTTTCTCTTGCGGGCGTGTTCGTCGTTGCCTCTTTTTCCCCCTTCCCGTCGTTTCCCTGCGTGGATACCCACCGCTTCGTCACAGTTCGTACAGGTCGACCACTGGAGAAGGACAAACTTGTCTGACCACGACATCGGAAGACGAAAACGCCCGACGAATCGCTAGCCCCCGAAAGCACCGCGTTGGTTGCCCTCGGCTGTCCGTTTGATACGACTACCGAGAAAAGGTCGAGCTTTTTCTTCGGTAGGTTTGGGATCACAAGAAAGCAGTAGATTCTGCTTTGCCACTAATTTACGTCCTGTCAGACGGCCATTGCGAGTGACGACACTGGCACGTAGGCGAAATCGGGGAAGGCCTCATGGTGCTGCTGCGCGGTTTGTGTGCGCCTTCTGCCGATCATGCTCGAGACTCCCTGGCGAAGTTGTGCCACCACCACCACCACCGTCGTCGTCGTGTACCGATGGCAGAGAGATGGGCGAAGATTGGAGGACGTCGCTATGGAGTGGACTGCGACGAAATCGAGACCCGCCAGTCGGAGCCTGGGGTCATCGGAGCGGAAAGAATAAACCACCGGATAGTGGCAGGCGAGTAGTTCGTAGCAGTGGAGAGGCCTCGTAGTCCACACGGATCGTAGCCATCGGACCCTGTCGGGAATCGACGTCTAGGCAGGACTGCATCGACGCCTTCACGATGCCATCGAGCAGAGAGCCTCTTCCACCGATCAGCAGATGGCCCCCCCTCCTCCGCCGACCGATGCCCCCTGACCAGACAGGATCATATGCTTGCCCCTCTACATCGTCGAGGGATGGCGGCGTTTACCCCAGCAGCATCAATACGACGGTGCAAAGATGGCTGGCGCAACCAGTTATTGCGCGGCCAAAAACCTCGCAGGCGGCCGCGGACGACCTTCGGATGGCGGCGTCTTCACGGCAAAACGTCCACCCATCTCCGATTGTCTCCGCTTGCAGTGTGGCTCATTTTTATCCAATTTTTTCTCGACAGTTTGGTAACGACCGGCCCCGCCCGACCAGACGGAGAGCCGTATTGTTTTCCTCGATTTGGGCGACTCCGTTCACGTCGCATGGCCGCCCGCCGAAGTGCCTTGAACGAAGTCTGCCACCCGTCGCCATGCGGACGAACTCGAGTGTCGACCATCCAGATCCAGAGCGAAAATTGGCCTCGTTGGCGAATTCCGGGTGTCGAGTGATGTTCTTATCGGACGTTGTTCGACGACGCCCCCCCTAGACGGCTTCACTGTCTCCGGTCGCCGTCACCCAACACTGGCGACCAATGCATCGCCTCGGAAGTGCTGGGACGCGTTGTTGAAAATCACCGTTGTCATCCGACTCGCGTTCGTTCGCTGTTTGCGCGCAGCAGCAGCTTTCCGAAGCGACGCGAGAGGCCGAAACACGACGAGACAGAAGCAAAATAACAGCGACGGCGAACGAACCCAACGCGGTCAAACGACTTCTGTCCGTTCCAGTTATCCGTTCCTGGTTGCGTTCGAACGCTCAGGATGCTGTGGCGTCCTATCCACAGCATCCCGGCGACAAAGTGGGATCGTTGCCGGAGAACGAGATATCGAATTTACGAGCGTCAACTATTTATTGAGATAACGTCTCCTCGATGTGACGTTCGGTTTTTTTTTTTTTTACACTTTACCGTCGTCGTCGTCGTGAAGTTTTATCCGCGCGATTCGTGCCGAAAATTCGCACCCACTCCCGATGATCGCCTGTTCCAGCGGACTCCCTCGGTGTTAGTTAGGTTGTTGGCCCGGCCACAGACGCGTCGGAGACATGTTCGAGTCGACAATAGACCCCTTTCGGTTTGTAGACAATTTCAAGTTCAGGCTGTAGCCTGATTCGTTTCTCGAACAGCGTCTCTCCTTGAACCCGAGCGACATGCGATACGGAGTTCGAACGGCGTCCTAGTTGGCTAACGGAGATTCGCTGAAGAAATGATCGCTCAACTGCACCAACTTGGGATAGTGCCAGCATTCGGTGCTGTGATCAGCTGTGATCTGCTGTGCTCAGCTCTGATCTGCTGTGATCAGCTCTGATCTGCTGTGATCTGCTGTGATCTGCTGTGATCAGCTGTGATCTGCTGTGATCTGCTGTGATCTGCTGTGATCAGCTGTGATCTGCTGTGATCTGCTGTGAGCGACGTCGAGCAGCGTCCATATCCGTCCAGTGGATATCAACTCCAGTTAATTAATTGAGTAGTTATAAAATAAATGATAGGTGATAACACGGCCGCCCGTCGAATTGTTCTCTGTTACGCTTCCTCTGATACTGGGCTTTCAGTTGTAATAGGAAAAGTGTTGTTGATTCGCGCGATAGACTTCCTCCCGCTGTATAAGCGGTGCTAGATGGCTGAATATAAATCAGCTTTGCTATAATCGCTGCCGACTGGGGGTCATCCTCTCACACAGGAGCATCATCTGACATGTGAGAACGTGGTGAGATACGGCCTCCATGAGATTGAATATCGCAGCAATAACGACTCGGGCGGGTGAGATCTGCTTTTTTCTTGGCACTTCTTCAAGTTTATGGACGGACTCCTTCCGAGTTTTCTTCTCTGTGGGGTGTACCGGGGGGATGGTGCCCGGAGCAATTGCCACTCTCGACCAAGTTCGACTTCCTGAACGTGGCCGCCGTGTATCCGTCTTTCGGGGGGCTAGAATTAGGCCTCCTCGACCGTACTGGTCGATGTCTAGGGGATCATTTGTTTCACAGATAGCTGTGCCAGAATCGCCCTCTTACCCCCGCGACAGTGGGGTGATCGACGATGGGGTTAGTGGAGTCGAGGGCCGGCCTCTCACATACGCGGCCGGCACGTGGAAGGCTTCTCGATAACGCATTTGTGGATATATTCGTTTTATGTGCAGTTGCGACAGTGCGGTTATCGGATGTGCATTACGGCCGTATTTCAGTCGAAACTTTTGGCGACGCTCGAATAGATGACAGCGGCTCTCGTTTATCGCGAGATCCAGCGTTGCCCGGCACCTGCGGAGGAAGATGGCGCAGTTTTTGGGCCGGGTGGACCCCAAAATGTGGGTCTACCTGGGAAACCGGCAGACGACCTAACGTTAGACGACCAAATGCTATGACAACGACAAGTCTAGAACAGTAACTCGAGGATTCGAGTGGGATCTTGGTGAACTCGGAAAGCCACGCAGGCGGATCACGCCGGTGATGAGGGCAAAATCTCCGGACGGAAGATCCAAGATAGCTTCATAGAACAAAAAGCCGGTTAAGCGTTCGTACAACTGTGCGCAAATGTGGTCTGCGCGAAGTTCCGACGCCGCCGCCGCCGCCGCCACAGACGTCAACATTCAGGGGGCCAAGCACCTGATCCGATCATAGATGATGTCTGTCATGTTTATTCTCTGTAGGTCTTCTACAATTTTGACGTCTCATGTTTTGCTCTTCGCGTCGGGCCCTTTCGTTCGCTGTGAAGCCTCGGAACTTCTCGTGTAGGGAAAAGATTTAATCGAAATTAATCATATGTCGAGAAAACATATTTCCTCGTGATGCTACGTCTCTCTCTCTCTCGCTCGCTGTTTTCCTCTCTTCGTTTCGTCGTTTCATTTTTTCAGCTGTTTACTCCATCTCGCTTGCGCCAGCGTCTCACTTTGTCTCTCTCGTACTCTCGATCTGTCTTTTCCTCTTTCGTGTTCGGCTTCGGGCCCGAATTATCGTGGACGAAATGTCTGGCCAACGTTGACGGCGTCGTTGCTGTTGTTATTATTGTTGTTGTAGTCGTTGTTAATGAGAGCTCTCCGCTGCGTTCTCGAAAGCTCCTTGACTCCGCCAGCCATCGCGAATAGCGACAGAAGGATAGAGGCAAATGCTCAAACAAGAGGAGCGCGCACGAGAACAGCCACAGTTCGTCCGACCGCCCGCCGCCGCGTGGTCGAGTAGCTTAGCGTCGATCTATCCATCCATTCGCTGCTTCCTTCGCTGTTGTTGCAGTACTGGCGATCGAGATTTATTATGGTCGCCGTGGCCGTCGCAATCGTTTCGACGAACGAACCCATCACGACTTTGACTTCTCTTTGAGCTCGGCAGGCACCAGCGCTTGAGGCAGCAACAAAAATATCAACAACAACAACATCATCGCCGACAAAAGCAACAATAACGACGACAACGGCGACAAAAGCAACAGCGAAGGCGACAGTGGCTGTTGACTTGTTGGCTGCAACAACAAACAAGCGCGGAAAGCTCGAGGCGAAAACCGCGGCAACACCGACGGCGGCGGCGGCGGCGGCGTTGTTGTGTTGTTGCCGTTGTTGTTGTTGCTGCTGCTGCGGTCGTTGGTGTCTCCTTTCTGCGTGTTCGAAGTTGGATGTCGCCTCCTTTGGCCTTTCTTTGCTTGCACGTACGTCGGGGACAGCGACGACAACAGCACTAACAACACCACCAACAGCGACGACAGTGACAACGGCGGCGGCGGCGGCGGCGGCGGCGGCGGCGAGAACAACATCAGCCAACAACAATGACAACAGTACGGACGTTTCGGGCTACCGCGTCGGCAGTCGCATAGGCCTGCGCCGTCTGGATCGCCCTCGTTACCTCGTTCTGCCGCCGCCGCCGTGGTCGACGACAACGAACCGACGGCGCTGGTCGTTAGCTACTCTTGCGCCGCTTGGCAAGGTGGAACTTCCATCCGCTCGCGTCCCTGTCGCGGCCGTCGCTGGTGTCGTCGGTGTCGGCGGAGCGCCGACGCTCACACGACGGAGGTGACCGGTTCGGCGAGTCCGATGTACGTACGACAGCGTTTTTCTGGGGTGGCTGCAGCCTGACTCCTCGGCTGCTTTGACTATGGCGTCGTGCTCAGGGAAAATGAACGACTGGACGCATTGTCGATAGGCCGATCGGGACAGGCGGGCCATCGTCGTCCGATGACGGCACAAACATTTTCTTTCGTCCCCGTCGCTATCAACGGCGCGCTTCGGTGTTTCGATAAAGACAAAAATATCTATACATATAATCATAACATTATAATAACATAACAATGATAATCATAATACGAATCATCGAAATAATAACAGTCCGTCCATGGTCAGGAGGGAGTCGACGGCTGCAGTCGACGCAACTGCGTCAGAATGCAGGACAGGCTCAAGCGACAGCAGCAGCAGCAGCAGCAGCAGCAACAGCAGCAACAGCAGCAGCAACAGCAGCAGCAGGGAAGCATTCCTGTCTCTCGTTGTGTTTCCATTTGGCCTAGCGCCGTCAACCCGACGGAACGTGGGGGGAAAATTCTCGGGACACGTCGACGGTCTCTTTTTTTCTCTCTATTTCGAGAGATCCTCTGCTTCGATGTGAGAATGCCTCTGTGCGTGAGCGCGAATTCATGCAAGAATCTCAATCTGTGTGTGTGTGTGTGTGTGTGAAGAAATATGATTAATTATCATGCCATCGCCACGGGCGGCGGCACAGGCTGGAAGAGACAGAGATTCGCCTGGCAAATCGGCCGACTCAGCCGGTTCGACGAGGGGCGATACTTTGGTTCACGAATGGCCTCTCGTCTGTCGATGTCAGGGGGACGGAGGACTTCTGCCAGCTGGTCAAAGCCGTTCCACTGTGGAGGAGAGATGTAAAAGCCAGTCCCGATAGGGATAGGGAAGAGAGTGAGGATATTGGCTGGAGGGGCGCGGCGTCCTCAGAAAGAGGAGGAAGAGGAGGAGGAGGAGGAGGAAGTTACGTTCACTCGTTACCCCAAACTCAAGCCACACTGGCCTCCTTCCTCCCCATACGACGGCCCCTATCTGGGGTTGATCATCTGTTCCTTCGTCTGGTCAGAGGAAGGCACTTGCAAACATCTGCGGCGGATCTCCTGACGCTCTGAGATGGCGCCAACGGTGAGAGGAGGCCTTCTTCGATGAGCTCGTTTTAGTCAGCTGCGACCTCGTCCGCGTTCGAAGGCGCCTCGTCAGAGAGCCTGACTGCTCGACCTTCATTCACACAGACACCGACGTGCACGTTACATTCCCCCTATAACGGATCATAACCCTAAAAACACGTGCGGCATTTATATTTCGAGCGGATATATTTCGTCGAGGTCGACGAAACAAGCGACGTCGACAACAAACGCTGTAGCTCCTCACGCCAGATGATGCCACCTCCGCGGGGAAAACATCGATACATCGCTGATGTATATATACACACGTGTGTGTGTGTGTGTGTGTGTGTGTCGACCATACAGA
>MNPL01026896.1:6312-19261 GCA_002081605.1 Tropilaelaps mercedesae
TAGTGATCTCGGAGTGGAACACTAAACGTAGAAACTAGCTAATAGCTAAGTTTAGTGTTCTACTTCAAGACCTACTCCTGTATGCTATTTGACATTTTTTTCTAAGATAAATTTACATGGTCTCAGCTTGACGGGTGAATGAAGCCTTGTCCTAGTGCCGATTGATTAGTGCCGAAGCTAGTTCGCATTGATTTTATCGACAGTCGGTTCACACTTTCAGAATCGTCTAAATAGGGCTATATCAGTGAGTAAAGAAAGACTATGCCCCAAAAACACGAGGCCGTATCTGTAACATCGACATTGGCCGTCCTACTTCGATCTGAGGCGAGAACGAATTGTCGGCCAAAAATGTTGGTCCTCCTTGTCCTGTTACAGCTTTGCCTTGGCTAGCACAAAGGCTTAAGTATCATTAGATTGCAGTGACCTTGAGCAAGCTTTGCTTAGCGACAGGTGTGAGCCACTGTCTCGCCGTCTCATCAATAATGTGATAATTACGCGAATATTTTCTCTTCCCTAGCCAACATGCCTGATGTGGTCTGGCTATTGATTCGCGTAAAAATGTAGAGGTCCTGCGGAAGGACCAAGTGACGAGGTGCAGCCTGAGTGAGAAAACCTTCCGAGAGGGCAAAGGGAAGAGGCTCCCTAATTGTCCGTCGATGTCAGTCAGCGGTTAATTAGCGAGCTCACCCCCAAACGGATTCTAATTCCTTCGACGCAAAGCCAACAGTCGATATCGTTACACAATGCTCGGAGGTTTAGCTAGGACAAACAAATAACCTGGGTAACGTCGACGTCGGCACCTAAGGTTCTGCATTATACCGAGGTGTCGTCGGCCATTTCACCTTGGAATGTCATGAAACGATCGTGTCGCTGCCAGAAAGACTATGAACGTTAAGACCCTTACAAACTGATCTCTCTGATTCCACAAGAACTATTGAATTCTATAAACTATCTCACAAATCGATGAGCAAGCTGCTTGTAGCTGAATTCCAGTTGTTGGGCTAAATCCGACGGATTTCTTGAGACCCAATGGGTTGTGTAACGTGAGCTCAACTTCGCCTTCGTGATGTCCCCGTCTGGGTATCGAGCGATACGGCTGTGCTGTGTATACGCTTGTTGAAGCTCCTTCTACTCGGGGACAACCTGCACTAACCTGCCTGGTCGTATTACTAATACCTGGTTCGACATCGGCCGTCAAAAGTCACCCCCGAGATACTTACGCTCTACTGGTCCCTTCGAAGGGTCACTAGCAGCATGCGAATAGCAGTGGCTGCTGGTTCTCTAGCGAGAACGACAGGCGCTGCAGTTGATGCGTAAGTCGTCTTTACGAAGACCTTAGTCCAGGCGTCCCAAGGAAACGTCTTCCAGGAAAACGCTCCGAAACGATTTGCTAATGAAATTCGAATCTTTTGCAGGCTGTCCGCGAAACTGGACCTTGTAAAAGCGCTACATCGACCTGATTCCTTGTGAAGTAAGTGATCATTTCATACACTATGCGTCTTCGTCGCGAGTTTCGCACGGCGTGGCTTTATAAAAACGCCATCATCCTGCCCATAGGGACCATGTCCTAATTGGCGCATACGTTGCTGGAGCCGCCGCAGAGTGGCTTGAAATGTCAGTCATATGGAATCTCTTTAGAGTGAGGCACTCATCACTATCGAAGCAGCTGAAAGATGCGGTTGCCTCATCTGATTAAGGTTGACACCGAAAGCTAACCACGCATTAGCGCGCATTAGTGATTATCTCGCGTCTAACGCCGGTGCGACGGGCAAAATCACTTGAGGGAAATTCAACCTCCGTCTAATATAATTGCAATTCACCAGTGTCAGCTAAATCCATCATTGATGTGTGTCGAAGAACCATTTGCATGTGAGAATGTGATCGCATTATTGAGCTTAGAAGCTAACTCCGAACGGGACCTTCATAGGGAGGCCTATCCGAAACCGGAAAATGGCGGCCGATTACGAGCAGAATGTAACGTTGAAAGGCACCTGACGGTCGCTGTGTGAAACGGCTGTTAGAAGTAACGCAAAGACTGCTTCTTCCCTCATACTATGGAGCGTCCGGACGTCCTGAGGTCGATGGCCTACAGCCATCGTTTTACCGGAATTCGCCGGCCGTTTCTATCGGCTGTAAGCACACAGCAAACAAACACGTTTCGGAACACAAAAATCGGCACTCATTGGCGAGTAACTCGGGCGGCAGTGACTTCTGTACGCGAGTACCCTTAACATGGCCAGAGTTGTTTTTTTTTTGGCGCATGATTCACAACACCACAGGGCCCGACCGTTGCGGGCAAATGGCCTTGCAGAAATAGCGGAGCGAATGCCGTTCGTTGATGCGCTGGCAGTCTGGTCGTTCACTTTCTTCGCACGTTGTGACAGAAGTCTTCTTCCGCATGCCCGAACCACTCCAGCCATTTAGGCTCAGTACATTTCAAGACGCCATCCGATGGCCCTAAATTATGTTCACGTTTAGCCAGCGAGCGCCCCCTACTGTACCCCGAAAGCCGACACGATAGCGATGATGTACTAACCTAGGAAACCGAGTAGAAGGCTCGTTACGAAGGCAGACAAAGGCAACGAGAAAACGCTTTTTTGATTATCCCTCCGATGGGGCAGCACCCGACAACGTATCGCCTGCAAGGTTATAGCTCTCAACCTATGTTCGAATGCTTGCCACGGTGGTTTTCTCCACCAATAAAGTGCGAACGGCTTTGCTCGTCCGAAACTACACCTCCCGTGACTCTAAATTGGTTAGGACACGCAATCATTGGCCTCTGACATTGGTAAATGTCTTTACTGTCCTTTTAAGGCACTACCATGTCTACAGCCTTGCTGAAGATGGGTGCGGATGCACCAAAAGTGCACCTGCACTTCAGTGGGCTGTCCTGATGACTCAAAAGAAATGCGGCTAAATCTATCGACAAAATCAATAAATTATTCTTAGTGTAGAAATTAAAGAGAGAAAACTTCGTATTCTTTATTACGTATGAGTATTGAGCTAAGGTAGTTCTACTAAAATATTAACAGTGCTTGTCAGACGAGCACTCGTAACCAATGTCGTCGAAGTTGGATGGTTTTTCGAGCAAATAAACTCGTGTGTTAGATGTGCGCATATGTCATCCCCACCCCGCCGAACGGTCTCTAATTGTGCACCTAACTTGCGTCACCCGTTCCTTAAAGCACATATGTACGAGTACCGACTTGTCGACGGCAAAGAACACTTCGACGCGCCCGCCTTCTCTCGTTGAGCCCGCGTTCGCCTTTGGCTGTCTCGTAAAATGGGATCAAATTAGCTCCGTAAATGCTTCATGCAAATGCAGATACGTTTGCTCATCTTCCCATCTTTAAAATGGCGACTGTTATCCTCGTACTATACCGAATTACTCATTCCGCCAATTATCTGAAAGCTAACCTCAAACTGCGTCGAATGGAAGATGTGGATTGTGACAGGGGCGCTAAATTATTCGAGGACATCTGTCTCATATTTTGCTCGCATAGCGTATGCCCTGAAGGCATTTCAGCTTTATTGAGGCTCTCTCTTTCCAAATGGGTCTTAGACGGCAAATCTACCCATGAAATCCGATGTGACCCTGCGGGTACCACGGGATTATATCAGCTCGCGTTGGGCAGTCACTCCTAATGCACGTTGGCCCACCGCGTTCCCCGAAAATACGTCTTCGAACTTCTTCTTCTTCATTTCGTCAAGAACACTGCCAATGCTAATTGGGTGAAGCAAGACCTCACTGACTGGACGGATCCGAGTTCTGCCCATATAGCGACCAGCAGCAAACGGCACCACGAATCACTGGATCGAAGTCGTGTTTTATGTATTTTACGCGAGCCTCTGCAGTCGATACGGCACCAAATGTGAACCGGCCCATGTCCGGTTACCAAGTAAAATGCTGAATAGGCTTGGGGGCCATTTACTCCGAAGACCTGTGTCTTCGCCTCGCTTTGCTAAGAACAATTCTATTTCAAGCCATCGAAGACAAAAAATGATCAACTACTGCAGTGAGCTGGTGATATTTGATTTTTTTAATTGGCGAAACTCTCCCGGTTTTCCTCGCAGCCAAGCTGCGACGAAGCCGTTCACTGTTCGTTTATTCTGCGAATGAATGCATTCTCGACCGGTGCACCTCCCTGAATACGGGTAGTTTTTTTGCGTATAATGGCAGAGGTGTTGCTAAATGAGAAAAGACTGAATAGACCATACCAGACTGGATGTTAAATTGTAAGCATTTTGCCTACACTTTTCGGCTAGCTCAAACGGTTTCCGAAACGACTGACATCGTGCATTATTCCAATGCTAAACATTTCGCAACGGTGAGCAATAAATTCTTCTTTTTGTCGGCCACCGAAAATGTTGGTCCAGAGAACTGTTTCATCAATTTGTAGCCAAGCTATGGCGATGCGTGCATCTATGAAGATCGTCGGATGTTCAGGGTGATTCTGACTAGAGCAGAGATCTCCATGTATCGCGCTGAAACAGATCCCCCAGAAGCTAAGCTGAGCCGAGCAAAATGCGCATTTTTAGGTGTCAAAACGGTCTCTGTCATCGTAACTACAGGCCATTGCATTCACTGGAGATTGGTTCATCCTTCCGCTGAACCCGAAACACATCGTAAGCTACCACTGCGCAATCAACGAAAAACTAGAATAAAGTAAAGCAAGACGATGACTTCCAGTTTGTATCAGTATACTAGGCTGAAACGTCCAACAAAGTGCTACCTCGCTGGAGCGCTGATAACGCCGAGCCTTCGGATAAAGACAACTCGGCTAGAAAACGGTCAACTATTTCTAGTCTTCAAGTGTCAACTATTAAGGCTATTACATTCTGCTGGAGCTAGAACGCCCTGAACAGTGCGGTCACTGTTCAAATCCAGAGAAGCCTCTCATGTCGTATGAAGACCTCCGCAACGCGGTCCGGACATGTCTGACTTCTGCTGTACCTTCAATGTATAGCAAACGCAAACAACATATCGCAGTTTATTAGTATGCTGTCAACCGATGCGCTATAATTACGACTATAATTATGAGTCATTAGTCAACCTATTATCATAAAAGATATCGTCTGATAATGGAATGTAGTGAAAAACCACGACCCAATTTGGCCAATTCGGTAGCGTTAGTGGCTGAGTCTCCTCCCAAATAAATTTCTGCACCCTTCATTCACATGAAAGGTGCTTCTGTTTTGTCAATTCAAGCGCCGATATCAATTTTCCTAGTTCTAGTAACAACAGCCATCTTCTCAGAGCGATTTTGGCAATTTTCGTTCAAAATCTAACCTTCTGTATGCCGTGTTACGCTAACAAACACAAATACGAATGTTGGACTTCGGTCCAAAGGTGTGACGGCTGTTTAAACCGCTGTAAAATCTGTAAAATATTCGGACGCGCAGGTGAATGTGCCCGCTCAAACAACGAATAAATCCGCATAGGGTTTTTTCAGTGTAACATAACGGAGCGTTGATTATCTAGTCGACTACTGTTGCAGAGAGGCGCTTTTTCTTTCTCTACGGATGCCTGCTCGCTGCCGCGACCCCCATGCTGTACTTCAGCAGCCTCGTATAATCGGTACGCTTCTTCGAACCTAAACATCGTTTTCCCTGCCGATAAGCAACGCGCATGTTGTCAAATCGAAGAACATCCTCGCGCGTCCGTTGCAGGCCGCGAATTCTAATTAGGTTTTATCGATAGTGCTACCTGGAGAAGGTTGATTCCCCCCGACCAATGAGGGACGCTCATCTCTTCGCGCGTTGGAGTAGTTTGAAAGCCCGTGAGTGATTCTAATGAACCCAACGTACTTGTCCGAGCGGCTCGTACTTCTCGTACTCTCATGTCCACTTCACGCGACGTAGATGTGCGCCGTTCAATGCATCGTTAGCTATGCAGAACACCACAACAACGTCTGCGCATTTCGTAGAGCGCAGCAGCTCAGCGCCAACGATCCGATATTGTGAGCGGTTACCTCTACGATACCCATCGAAGGCAATGTACAGGCCAAACGACGAAACGCTTCCGATTCCGAGTCATCAGACGGTCCATTGACGCTCTGCCGGCCGAACTACACCGAGCTGAGGCGTTTCCCTCTATGTATGCACGTTTCGACTCTGAATTCTTTCGCCATCCGTTTCGCTCAGAGGCTAGAAGCCCGTCGCGGCGCAGCTTCCTCGAATAAAACCAGTTCATGAGAGTTTGGCTCTCTATCTCTCGCTCTCTCTCGCTGTCTCTCTCTCTCTGTCTCTCTCGCTTTCTCCCTGGCTGTTGTGAAGTGAACGTTCAGCTTAAAAACCACAAAATCGCTCGGGCTGATTCCAGTGCGCAGGCTGCTTAGGCTGCACCCCAGCGTACTCAAAGCCTTCGTGTCGGTCGCTCTTCGTGTCGCTGCTCTTCGTGCGAAACAAAGCCGTGCGAGACACACACGGCGACACACACACACAGCGACACACCTGGCTGGAGGACGCAAACAGAAAAACACGACGCCAGCTTCTTCTCGTCGAGCCTCCAGCTCCAGAATAGGCAGTTCGATTACAACAACGGTAGAAATCCCCTCGAGGCGACATCTAAGTCCTATATCGCAATATGGTCCTGGACTGTTCGTTGAGGGGGCGGCGAGTAATCCCGTGACAGAGCCTGTTTCGGCTTTTTGCTCCGGATAACGTCGATTTAACCATGTGTGACGACGATATGTAAATAGGGACTCTAGCACAGGCCAATATGTCTTGTCGGCATGTCCCCCACAAGTGGATCTTTACTCCATTCGATCTTAAATATCCAATGGGTCAACGATCTGTGTGCTTGTCAACTTACGTCGTTTAATTAGCCCTACCTGAATCGTAAGTTCGTAAATATGCCAAGTGCTAATGTTGCTACGGTCAAGGCGTCCGTGCACGAATCCTCAGCTACAACGGCCTCTTTAAAGGACATCACGCCTGAGAGAAGATGATACTTCTGAGTCCGACGAACCTTCAACGACGAGCATGTACGGGACCTTCAAAACAGATCCCATCCGCATGTGCGAGACCACTAATAAATTCTAATGTATGCAGTTGTCAACACGCGAGCGAAACCTTGAACGCATAACGAATGCAGCAACGCACCCGGTTTGGACCATAGCCAGCGTCAATCCAATTTCTGAATCTGTCCTACAACGGCCGCCGCCGCCGCCGCTTCGGATGAGTAGCCGGCGCGACTTCGGCTCTGGCAGAAGCGTACACCGACTCAGCCGAACATCTGATCTTCGAATGCGCAGAAATGCAGAGATATCTGTTTGCGGTTTGCACCTTCCCGGGCGCAGCCGCGTACACCACCAGCGTCTAATGAAACACTCCGCAAGGAAGACGCATCGGTATAGGAAGCGACTAAATGAAGATCGGGTGCGACTCGTGGCTTGCTTTGCTGTCATGGCCGACTGGCGGGAAGTGCCGAACTTCTAGTGTGCTCTAGACAGCTCGCGAAGACTACAAAAATGCTCTTCGCATGGTCAAGCCCGAGCTCCCCTTTTCTAAACAACGACAACAAAAAAAAAACCTGAATTATTTATTGCCTGTGCTGACGCATCCGTTAACAAAACAATAAGGCGAGACTGGAGCTGGGGGAAGGGGGTATTTTATTTCTGCTGGAAAAAACAGACCTTCCGACGCTGAACAGCAGGAGAAAAGCGCCGATTAAAGCACATTGTCTACGATTGCTCACCGCGTGAACATTCTACTAGCATACCCCCCGGACAACAACACACTCGAGGATCGTCATCGCAGACCGCGTGTTCTTCACTTGTGGACAACGGTGGTCAAGAGCTCTGAGGTCGCCGCTATATATCGTTTGAAACCGACGTTTATTAATCGAGTTCAGACGGTCGCATACACAGCCACGGCGAGAGTCATTATCAGTCGCGATGCCGTGGGAAAAATATTTTCAGAGCTCACCGTACGTCAGTCAACATTTAGCGCATACGATAGCGCTGCCGCGAGTTTCCTCTACCAGGCGTCTTGCCTATTGTGACAGTCGCGATTCCAGCCCGCTAAATTCTGGACCGGGCAGGACTCACACACAAGCCGCAAACGTGTTCGGTCGTAAAATCTCTCGGCCCTATACAGATTTAAATTCTTGCTAAGAAATGTGACCATGATCTCGTTTATATTCAGACAACGCCGCCTCTTCTAGGGGATGGGTCCGGCAATTAACTGGCTTTCCAATTAGAATTCCGAGGTTCCTGGAGGGTTAGCGAACCCTGAGGAGCTGGCCCTCTCGAGCTTAACATGCGATAGTGTCATTGTTGTGTCGAAAGTAAAAAGTCGTGCACTCACTGACCCAAAGCTTCGAAACGAAGCCGTTCAGCTTCATGTCGGTCAGGAGTTTCCTGGAAAGCAGACATATTGTTATTAAAAGCGGGCATATATATTTGGTTATCGCCTCCGTAAATCGCATTGTGCATGTCTTGTCGTAATATGCATTTACGAGACTTAGCATGCGGCATATATATACATATACATATATATTTAAGAAATCGTCAGAATATGGCCATCCCATATGAAGAGGCCCACAATGTCAGTCGGCAGTCAGCCAGAAGCTATCATTAACCCGAACCTTAAAAACCTGATCTCTCAGGAAAAAACCTGTTTGGTTAAATATACGTGGGCCGACCACCCAACAGAGGCAAAAATCTGTGTCAGTTTTTAGCGCATGGCGATCTCCAGCGCCGTCTTGAAATTGAAATGCACCCGAGCGGATGCTTTGCCCGCTTTTACAAATAACGCGCGACGTCGTTCCGAGTATTACGAAGCTGCAGCAAAGTGAAATTAGGTTGGTCGATATGCAAATAGCTCACTCGACATCAGACCTTTGGCGTCTCATGAACCGCCGCAGCAATAGCCCTGTCGCGTTTGTAACCCGGACATGCGCTGACGCATCGGAAGACGTCGAGAGCGGTTCCGTCCTCTAAAGGCCTGCGGTAAACGACGGATAACAGAAGTCGCATCTCTCGTCGACAGGAGTGCCACGTGAGGCTGCACTACGCTTGTTTACCAGATTGCCGAGGCGGTATTCAGGATCTTTTAGCAGATCAGTCCACATCGGGAACGACGTGCTAATTCAGAGGGCGCATGGGGTGGCATCAGGAGTCCTGGGACGTTACGCGCTCCGGGAGTTCGGGCTCCGAGGACTGGGTTGCGAGCTCCATAGAATTTCAGTTTGTTCCCATTGACCGTGGCTAGTCAGCCATGATGAGTTCTCCTGACCGAACTCAGGTCACGTCGAGGCGCTTTTGACTTATATGTTTAAACATGAATTGTATGTAGTACTTTATGCACACACGTTGTACAATCAGTGGGCGTACTTAAGCTGTCGTACTTAAGTGGTCGATGCCGTACTTTGCATCGAGTCTGCCTCAGCTACGCACGAAATGTTGAAATTTGTTTAATCTACACACGTTTCTCAAAAACAGCCAGTGTTATATTCCTCCAACGATACTCTTTTTCAACGACATGCCCTCGATGATGTTCAGTCATGAGGTGCGATTTAGGAATAGCGCTAATCGCATTCGCTAAAACGTTCGGCTGGAAACGGGGCTGTTATAGTGCTTATTACGTACAGTTAATTAATTACAGTTAATTGTTATGTATGAACAAAGACGCTGTTCGGTGGCGAATCTGCAACCGGGCCTGTTCCTTCTTCTGTTGGACTGTATCGAATCCTTTGAAGACGTGCTGAGAATTTATCATATGAACGACTACGTATATTTTAATATGTTGGCTTCAAAGATAGGCAGATAGCCAGATAACCAGCCCCGAGAAGGTCGTCCACGAATATTGCGAGCAATCGAAAATAGTGAGCGATCGAATGCAACTCCGAAGGGTTCTAACCTGCACAAGCGTTAATGAAACCTTCACATGACCTTGACATGAACAGCCTCGACTTCGGCCATCCGGTCGATAACTGGCGTTTCCGTGTGCGGCATTCTACGAAATTGTCTGCGGGCAACTTGTTAGAAAAATCTCTTAAGCTCATCGGGGTATAGTTATCGACTGAACCTGCGTTTCCTAAAGCCACGTATAAACTTTTCAGCTTAAACATGGCGAACATGGATGAGCAGGAGAAGACCTTCCACACTGACCTTGCCGCGTATAATGCCGTGCAGGAGCCATCCTCGACGAGAGCTGAACTAAAAGTCCATATAATTATTTGCTGGCGTATGTGTGGTGTAAGGAAAAAATGTGTCAAGCGCAGCACATCGACAATCATTTAGACGCCATGGTACTTGCCGCCCCGTCGAGAAAAGATGGACGCCATATCAATGTTTTGTCAGAACCTGATGCTCTCCCTAAGGACAGACAGACCCCTAGGATTCGCATGTCTTCTATCATAGTAATTAGTAGAGAACAAACAATCTGGCAAAGATAATTCGTCATTATGGCTACCTCGGAGAGACGCGTACCGACGCTCAAGCAAGCTGACGGCCATATGGCACGCTTTCGAATCTTCCAGGGCAACGACAAGACGAGTGAACTTTTCTTAACGCTATCGCGACGCGACGGACTAAAATCGCTCCACATCGCACATTGAGGTATTTCAGTAGAGCCGCAAAGTGTCTGGTGCGGCATGACACGGCGTTTCGTGCGTTGTCAAAGCGTTTCTAAGCGTATTTGCTGATGTTTTGCTAACGTCAGAGCCTGACCGTCTCGCCATTTAGCGCGGTTCGTTGCGGGCGGACTCGGACGTCGTCTGTGTCCATGCTAGATTGCCTTCCATGGATCCCTCTCATGGCACTGACTAACATCACCAATGCGTCCGATGGATGTAATGGCGCCACCTGCTTACCGGTGTCACACCCGCGTACAGGAAATGACGCACGAGCGACAGCAAATAGCGTCTCACATTACGCCTTCGAGCCGTTAATATGCCTGAACCGTGTTCTTCCATAGGTCTACTCAAAGTGCGCTCACTACGCACGTAAGCCTCGTCGCTGCTTCGGCTGGGTTGACATCATCTAACAAAAATTAGCTCACACATACCCAATAGGCGGATCTCCGAAGGATGACGGCCTAAACGGAAACAATGGTTTATAATCGCTCTCCCTCTCTCTCTCTGTCTCGCTTTCGTTGTCATACGTGCGCGTCTTGGAAATAGATAATGTTTCGGAACGGCCGCCCCACTACGCCTCGACCGGCTGACATGAGGCTTTCCGGCGTGTACCGGCAGAGCGCGTCATGCGCTGCTACTTGACAACGACTTCAGATGAAACTTGCAACGCATGTAAAACGGTCTGTCAGCTCGTCTTTCCAGTTTGGTATGGAAAAAATGATTTTTGTTCTACTGACGTCGGCCGCTTGCGTCTGTCTGTCTGTGCTCGCAAAGCGTATTCAATGAACCTGATCTAGGTATACGGCGACCCGAGTGCGGTAACGGCAGACGCGCTCATTACGAGCATGGACGGGCTCTTCCCTGTGGGGCTCCCTAGCTAAGGTTACGAGAAAAACAGTGCCGGTCTCCTCTCGCGCGTCAGAAAGCCCTATTAGAGATCACGTTTGAAGAATGCCCAGCGAACAAAACTGTTCTTGCACCAAACCCGATCCTCTCGCTAATGTGTAACACTCGAGTGTTTGTTCATGTAACGAGGGTCCATCCCAGCGCGACCTGCGACGATCGCCCATAGACAGCAGCAGCAGCAGCAGCAGCAGCAGCAGCAGCAGCAGCAGCAGCAGGAAACCTTCTACGCCGTTACAATGGACACCCCATCGATTGCCACCCGATACTGTGCAGTCAATTGCTCTGATCCAAATCGGGACAATATCGTATCAGTAGCTTTGGATCTGCTCGTCTGTGGAATCGTCCAATCGGCTTGGACTAGAAAAATCATTTCAGATGAGTCGTTAGGACACAGTCTGCGGCTTCATTTTGTCAACGCCACCACCACTGACCGGCGTTGAGTTGTTGAGCTGCGGCCGGAAGAGTCGAAAAGACGTCGCGTTCGGTAGGACAATGCGCGCGTTTGTCCTAAATGAACGACGCGCTTTATTGGTAGGATCGGCGGCCGTCAACGTACGTCGGAGATCATCATCGGATCGATAGGCCGTGCAATGAACATTTGAGAGAGAGAGACTCCTTCAGGAGGGGTCGGGTGAAGAATAGGACAATGCTTCGTCGCGAGAGTTTTGCAGTTCACTCTAACAGGTCACGGGACGAGAAGTCGGACATCTTCTCATCGACGTAACCAGCGATCATTATTCTTAGTGACATTGGCAAAAGCCCAACCCGAACTCATCTGGTTTCGTTGTTTGTCTTCGTTGTCTGGGGTGGCTCCTAAAGAAAACACATCGACTCCACTCGTGAGGACGTCGAGAACGAGCGGTGAAGTCCACGATTGAGCTCCACTGATTCAGGCCCTGCTGATGCATTTTTGTTTGTCGTCCTTTACATCTCGCATGGCTCCCCATTATTTCAGGCATGAACCCATCTCAGGAGTGTGGGACTATCGCGCGTCTGTCTGGGTGAATTCCCATGGCCGATCCTTGCCCCCCCCCCGGGTCAGCAACGTCGTCTCTTTAGTCCACTTCTGAACGGCGTAATGGTGCATTTATATAGACCATATGTGATAGACGAAGAATTCGGTTCTCTCTCTATCTCTCGCGCTCGTTCGTTGGGTGAGTTAACAAGCAGACAACAAATGGTCATAGCCTAGCTGATGTTGCCTGACAGTGTCCTACGGTTAGACCTGGGTGAGAGACGAAGGCGCGCGCGCGCGCGCGCGCGGATCTCAACTGACCTGAGTGAGAACGTCTGAGCGTGTACATCGGATCTATATTGGTGAACGTAGTAACTGACGAACACCAGCGGTCTAATATCGACGCCAGACGCATGTGTCGGAATTAGTGCCGATCCGACTCCACGAACGCATCTTCAGCCAAAGATGTCTCCCATATTCGTTAGCGTGTGTGTGTGTGTGTGTGT
>MNPL01026898.1:0-17015 GCA_002081605.1 Tropilaelaps mercedesae
GTATATATATATATATATATATATATATATATATATATGCACACATATATTACAATTTAGCTATTTTTCCTCCTGTCTGTTGACCAACGGATGTTTTTTGCGATTACTCCGATACAGCTTATACCAACAGTCAATACGTTTGTGATGAATAATCACTTTTGCTTAGGAGGGTGTTCCGATTTGATTTTACTGAGCACTTAATGCCAGCTGTCCCCTTGGGGCCAAGATAGGTCATGGCAATAAGAATATCCTTAGTGGCTCCGTGATTTGTTCGTTACAGTTCTGTTGTCGTGTCTACATCTCATTACCAGGTGGCTTTCTGGTGTTGGCTATCATGCCGTTATTTTCTATACCAAAGGAATAATTCGGCCTGTTGCCATAATTGTTGATTGTACGAACACTTGTTTTCTCGTCACCTCAGTCCGGTGACGACCATTTACTTCTAGAGAACCATTAGGTTTTGAGTGTCTGCACTCTATGAGGTGGGTTATGTGAGTTGTTATTAGTGTTTGTTATTATTCATACTGTCATACTGTGCCTTGCCCGCGCTATTTATATAAATTTGAACGACGACCGTAACACTCTGTTTCATGATGCGTGTCACGAATGCCTGAGGAATTTCGAGCATGTGCAGTAACTTAAAGCCACCTATGCCAAATGGCTAAAGGACTAGATTGCCCGCTGTCCGCATCCTGAAAGCCTATTCTCTCGAATAGATATAAAAAGAGAGTGATATGTGTTAAGGTAGTTGGCAAGTTCAATGATGAAAATAACAATTATACAAATAAGGTGCTAATTGCATTACAAACGCATCATGTTTTACGGCGAGCAAAGGTCACCACCAGACTGCTGCCACCCATGGCTTACCCGCTCACTGTACAAAATGCAAGATACACAAGATGACCGGGCAAATTGTCTCGACCTGTAGGGCCAATTTTACGTGTCGGGGTATTAACTGACTGGTACACCCGCGTTTGTTGCTTCGACGATCCGGCTTAGGTATCCTGTCCTCCGACTACGTTGGCAGGTTGCTTTTAGACTAGCGATTTCGTCTATCGGAGAAGCGAACTCATGAGGATATCTACCTGTTTATTGACGTTCATATTACGTCACTTTTAAATCTCTCCTACCGCCACACAGTTGGCCGTTCTCTCTGGAATCGATTTGTGTTGGTGGACTTGACTAATGTGGTTGTTATTGTTTTACAACTGGACCTGATTCGGGTTCGTCATCGAACTGCCGTCTTGTTGCCAGGCACGAGACACGCAGTCACGCTGGCCCAGCATCATACCGCAACGGTACACAAACGCTCGTGCCGTCATATCCATAGAATCTGTTTTATCGATTGTACCCGCCGATGTCAAATAATCCACCTGGAGGACTACCGTTTATGGCCCAACAAGGATGTCCTTGGCGGCCGGAAGAGACGTAGCGGTCATAGATACACTGTACAGGGTTAGGAAGCAAACAGGAGAGAGGCGGCGTTGTAGTAAGAGAAGAGAGGTACTGGCCTAAGAAGCTTTCGTTGGTAGGAACAGTGGTGCTTCTGCAGGTCGATTGCTCTCGCGTCTCCATTCTGCGACTGTTCGGCTACTGACGAACCTTTGCAGTTTTTTATTTTCACCCTGGCTCTGAATACCCATTCGGCGTTCGTTTCTTTTGCGATCGATATCGGTCGCTCTCAACCGCTTAATCACTTAGAAGCTTATCAGTGATGTTCCTAAACTTTGCTCTCTTGGGCATTCCAGGGGTCTCGAATCGGATTAGTGGTTACATGTAATCCAGAGGTAATACGTGGAAATCGTAAAATGTGGAAATCCTCCGTCAGTTTAGGAAGTTTTAGTTAAGGCACGTGCGTTTTCTCTGGTGCATAATTAGTGGTATTATATATGTATAATATATATTTTCGTAGAGATTCTCATCACGAGACAAATAACCGTTGCATCAACATGATTACCTCGGTATCTTTTTTAGGAGATTGATAATCGGCTATTATTCCTGTATTTTCAGTGTTGATTGGCGGCGGCTTCGAAGACAAGGGTGGCCGTACCATCTACATCCGTCACTACGATCGCTGCCGTTTCACTTTCCTGCCTAAACGAGAGCTTTCAATAGCGGAGCCCGCCGAGCCAAATCAAAATCGCTGTTCGAACAAGCGAACGTCACCCGAAAGGCTCGCACTTTTGACTTTTCCGCTCCCCTCGCCGCTTCAAGCGGGTCAAGTCTTCAATATTCGTACAGCGACATCGAAGCACAGTCGAAGCTCGCCTGTTCTGCGACGATTCCCCCTGCTTCTACCAAGAGACAACTGGGAACCATAGTCGGTGATGACCTTTAGTCATCAGCGTTCCTGTTCGGCGTCCCAGCTAATACTTCCACCCAGACAACAGCCACGCGCGTCTTGTCCTCGAGCGGGCTCCCTTGTACCGCCCACGTGAGCGACAAGGCCGTTCTGACCGCCCGTGACCGACCACTAGTCAAGGTCATTTATTGCGGTCGACCTGACCCGTCTGCGCCCTCTATCTCGAGCATCGAACACGCCAATCGGCTGGTAGTAGTAGTAGTAGTAGTACCAGTGCTATCGCTCCTATAGGAGAGACGACTGTGAGAGTAGCGCCCTAGCTAGAAGACTGAATCAGGATGGTTTGGATGAAACAGTGCAGGCCCGCTAATCTGTCGATTGTGCTCGGGCTTGCCTTCGTGCTCGTCCTTGTTTATTATACACTCTACACAGAAATGAACGCGTCGAGGGTCGAAAAGGTCAGCTTACGGCTTCTGCTCAGAACATCGATCATAGCAGCTATTCGCGGAGGTACGCAGCGCAAATTGATAGCCATTATCAACTCAAGTGACGACAGTCAATCACTCGAGCCCTTAGGGAACTCTTTTCAAATACGTTTAAAAACCGTAGTGGTTGAGATCTGCAATTTTCATTTGTTTGGTTTTGAGTTTTTTTGTTCATTAACACACTTTGTTCACATTTTGTTCATTTATTACCGTGCATGTCAATGTCACAAAACGAAATAAATTATTTTAAACATCTTGTTGTGCTGAAACTTTTTAGTGAAACAAAGGTCGAAAATAAAATATAAGTTGCATTGATGTTTCATTTCATGATTTTTATAAACATGTGAAATACCATATGAGCAGTTTTTGTGCACGGCATACATTTATATATGTCAAAATAGATGCTAACGTAAATTTTTAACTTTTTGTATTTACTATTATTGTGGACCTCGACGGTACACGTATTTACAGGAAATGAGGTTGTAAAAGTTCGACATGATTCATTGAAGACATGGAGTAAAGGCAAAAATGAGTTGGGTCAGGACGATCCATTGACCGAGGGGGATCTCCGCAGCCATCGAGCCATGCTTAAGACGCTATTGGAAACTTTCCCCCATTTGAATGTAGTATCCGAGGAACAGGAGTCCAGCAGGCAGTTGCCGGCTTCGGCCGTCGTTCCGCTGGAGGAAGTCAATCTGCCAGAGTCGATAAGTCATTACGCCGACGAAACCGTCAGAATGCGAGATACCCTTGTGTGGATCGACCCCTTGGACGCAACCCAGGAGTATAGCGAAGGTCTAACCCATTTCGTTACGACGCTGGTGTGCATAGCCGTTAAGGGCCGTGCCCGCATCGGTGTAATACATCAGCCGTTCCTCAACCGGACCGTCTGGTCCTGGGTAGGCCAAGGCCCTTCCAAAAGCCTTCGGGGAGCCATTCCCAGTGAGGACAACGCGTCTCCGCAAAGGACGGGAGAGCCGGACGACACCGTTCGTATTATAGTTTCGCGGTCGCATGCTGGAAAGGTAGAGCAGTTTGCCAAAGAAAATCTGAGCGGAGAAATTCGTATTCTGCCGGGAGGGGGCGCAGGATACAAGGCTTTACAGGTACGTTCAGCGTACAAACGTATATAAGGTTTTTGAACTTGAAACGCTTTTAGTAAGGCTAGTAGGCAAATTTATGTAGTTATTCTCGGTGTTGCGTGTGAACATTACGTATTTTGAGAGCTTAAAGCTGATCTCATATACAAGTTCCACCTCATTTGCTGCTTCTCATCAGCTGACTTGAGACCCATCCCATCTAGGTTCTGACCTTGGTAATCATGGCTTTCACTCTTTCGTTTTTGTTTCGCATTTCGCCTCGCTCTAGGTTGCCGAAGGTAAGGAAGACCTATATGTGCATACGACACTCATCAAGAAATGGGACATTTGCGCGGGTGCTGCGCTTTTAGAGACGCTTGGCGGCCAGATGGTAACGCTCAAGGGCGACATCATCGACTTCGGCCAACGGCAAGATGCAGTCAATCGGGATGGCGTTTTAGCCTTCCTTAAAGACAAAAACAACTTCCTACGTCTAACTAGAGGAACTCTGTCCAACTGAGGGGGAATAGCTCATTCATGAAACAAAATGTCATCACGATCCTCGTTGGTCCATCGTACGTAGATGTCATCACTCGTGTCCATAGGGACAATCAAGAGCGGTCAGGCGCAGCGAGGTTGCATGAGGGAAAGAAAACAAACTAAACAATAATATTGATAATAGTAATAATCACATTGACATCGTATAATTCACCTTAACGTACGTCTAAACGCATTGACCACGTACCGGGGAAGAAAAGGCGACAAAAAGGGTAAAAACGAACATGCTCAACATGCGACAGACGGAGCACATATCAGCCGCGTTCGGAGGTGAAAGTGCAAAGCGTCGAGATAGACGAAATGCGAAAGGCAGGATTTGAACAAGCCGAACTTTGGCCCAGGAAACTATGATTTGCCACCATGTCCAGGGCGCGTAGCTGAGTAGTTTTCGTGTTGATGACTTCCTCAAAAGCCTTAGTGGTAACGCTAATGTAAACTGTCTTCAAGATAACGAGAGCTACGACAATATTGTTAGGCGGTAGCAACAGGAGAGGCTAAAGACAACCTGGAAATTTGAAGTTATCGCTTCTACTCGAGGATGGAGCGCATCGACTGCAAGCAACCGCGTCAAGGTGACAGAACAGACGCCGAGGAAACATGAATTTCGTACTGTCCAACTTAGATAGAGGTGCGAGGGCTTATGGAGTTGGCGGTTACGAGCACTAAAACGAACGACTATGATTATGAGATCTAAAATACAATGGATACGAAGGGAATAATAGTCGACATCGAATTAGAAACAGGAGGCGCCAGTAGTACTTGAAATTAGATAGACGGGTAAATACAGCTGAGTACATACAAAAGCTATATAGGCATATACAGAAAGGCCGAGATTGGCGATATACATATACAAACAAACGAGGTCAATGTCGCGAGGTAAGTAGGTTGCTAAGCTGGTGGAGCTGGTGAAGGCAGCCATGGTAATGCAGTGTACTGGGAGCGGTACTGGTAGGGCGTGAAGGGGATGGGGCACAGAGAAACAACAGGAAGCAAACCTGTTGCTTCGTTGCTGTGAAAGAGAAGGGCAAGTAGCTATGTTGATATGCAGGAATAGATGATGCGAAAGGGTATGCAAGATTATACCTCCCATTACCTGCTTGCCTAAGCGCTGCTGTCTTGGTGTTGTGATGATTCTCTACAAAAAGCGGTTGGCCACCGGCGAGTTTGACTGTTGTCGGCGGTCCCCGCAGTTCTGTGGCTATTTTGTGAGCTCTGACTTTCCTTCTGGAGCTCAAAGTAGGGCAGACATCGGGTATGTCGGGTCAGGGAGGCATTCGAGGTGTCCGAAGAAGGAAGTGAGAAGAACAAGAGAATTCCTGTGCGTGAACGCCAAACGTCAACAGCAACGAGATCTGAACATGCGTCAGTTGAGCGATAACTGAAGCCGCTGCTGTTATTGCTACGGTGAATCTTCGTTTAGTGTTAGAAGCCTACTTTGGTTTCTCACAGACTTGTGGAACAAACCAGTGTGGTTGGAGAAGTGGGCTCGGATGATTAGTGGCGATTGGCTCGAAGAAGTCACCAGGTGCATGTGCCACACGTGTGTCGTACTGCTAGATATGGTCTGGAAGGGTCTAGATATGCTACGGCTAACGGTTGTCGCAGTCGGTTGTTCAAATCTACTAGTGATTGCGGCTTCCACAGCGCACCCTCACCCGATATCGGCATACGAGTCTTAATTAGCAGACTCTTAACGCAAGGTCGAAACATGAGAGCGATTAACTACCAAATCGTGGAAGGTATTAGGTGGCCCTACTCTCGATGTTTAGGCACTGCGTGGATAGAATACGCGTCCGGTTAATGGACGACAACGGCTCTGTTAATCGTAGATGATTAAAAGCAATCTCAAATCCGTAACAACGGCCGTTTTCTCATACTCTCCTTCTGATTGCGGCCAATGGAGCTGACGCTAGACATGGCAAACTGATCTGCGTGACAGGTTCGGCGGCAACCGCTATCCGTGCGTTTGATGTTTGGCCGCCCTTGGGACAGGTAGGGGATTTCGATCTAAGGTACGATTACATAGTAGTTGGACGCGACGAGCACGCGAGTTTTTTAATGCTGACGGAGAGACAGCCGAAGGCGCTTCTAGTACAGGGAAGACGACTCGTAGCAACGGTTACAGCGGCAATGACTGCGTCTTAAAGGCCGCTCCGAGGACACCAAAAAAGGTCGCCGGCGGCCTACGTGACGGACGAGCCAATGATGTATGAGAACACTCGTCCGGAAAACAAACTAGTCCATGTACATGATTATCATTATTACTTCAATTATATTGATATGCAAATAGCGTAACAATATGCGAATAACACCATCAAGACAAATGCAATATGAGCAGAGATGGACTTGTTTAGAAACATGTGTATAAAAAAAGCATGAAAAACAATTACTGTCAGGTGTACTCATTACCATAGGGAAATGAAATTGAAGCAGGTCACTGTTGGCAACGAAACTTCCTAACGGCAAAGCATGGGCCCGTAAAGTCGATGAAGCGCAATCCGAGCACGGTCTGAAGGTGTCTCGTATACGTAGTGCATTTGTTTAGCTTTGTTTGGAAAATATTTTACTATACGATTTGTTAGATGGTAGTCCCTGTTCATCATGTTTCTCGTCGTGGTTGTTTGAGGGGATATCTTCGTTTCAGCGTCTGCACGCAACGCTGTCTGCCTACCTGCCTACATCTTTAGAAGCTTCAGTACTATACTAACGGGAGGCAATACACGACATCCTGTTCCGAAAAGCCTCGATGGCTAATCAACAGGGCACCTCTACAAACGGCGAAAACGGGCGAAATTTTTCGGGTGAAAAAGGTCTTTGCGGTTATCGTTTTCTGACAAAGATACTATTTTTGTTTAGTGAATTTAGCAAAACTTAGGAAGCATATTGCAGTGCCAAAATACACGTCTAACCTTTAGGAGCCAGGACTCATTAGAAATCTGTCTATCTTCAGCTACATCACGCGAGTTCGTGCCAAAATTATTGTCCCCCATTTTGAACAAATGGCACTTCCTCCCGTAAGCTACCCGCTTTACGCAATATGTATGTGTCCAGTTAGTGGCGTCATATTTTTCTGACGACGAGGAGCTAATATATATTCTATTTTTGCGTGTACTGATAGTCTTACGACTCCGCAGCCTTGTTAAATACTATGTAATTTTGTCATTCAAATTACTTGGTTGACGGCCAGATGAATCATTGATGAGAGTTATCATTAACAGCTCGTATGACATTAGTCGAACTGAATTGTATTATGGATCTTTGTGCTTCAATAACAATGTCCTCCTGAGGTGATCTGTACGCTCTCCAGAACGCCGGATACGCAGCGCCGGCTAGCATACCAATAGGATTTTCAGTTATTCACTTCATCAATAATTTCACTGTTGAGTTAAGCGTTGTACTAGGGTAAAAACATACAATTTGTTACAGAAATGAGATTCTTAATGAACGATTTTCATTAAGTATATAGACCCAATTGCTAGTTTTTTGAATCAAGTTGTATGTAGTTGAACTAAGTTAAGGGCTCTGAAGGAAGCTATGGAATTGCTATTTGTGAAACAAATATTGATCTATTCATGATAACAAGGCAGAGCGCAAAGTGACTACAGACCTAGTGATTACTGTCGTGTACATGCCTGTGATGGTTTACTAGTCGGATCTGGAAATTGTACTAACGGCAAGTACTTTTGAACATTTCTGTGCCCTAAGGCTGCCCACAGTAATGCGAGAACGGTTCCAAGCTGAAAACGGAGAAGGTCGTCAAAGAACTTAAGTCGCGAGCAGCGAAAAACGGCCTGATCTGCGGGAGCTTTAAAGCCTTGGCCGTAGCAAGTACAAAAAAATTGCGTAAACATTTGTGCGCTGTCGTTAATTTTCTATTTTCCTGCCTAAAGACGTATTTGTGTTCAACACAAAGCTGTTTAGTGTAGATATTTGGAGAAATCACCTGCAAATATTCCTTCCCTCTGAAGACGAAAACAAAGAAAGTTCTACCCGCCACAAAAGTGTAAATGTAAGAATTAATGTCTTGTGGCTGTTAACATGTAATGCAAATTGGTGGAGCCAGAGCAGCAAAGCTGTAGACTCACTTTGAAGACGTTCTGAACGTGTCTAATCGTTCACGAGATATAGGTGCCGTGCAGTGTTAAAAGAGGCAATCTTTAAGGGAGAATTCAATGAAGACGGAATAGAATGGACTGAATAGACAATGAGGTGGAAGGTACCGTTAATCACCTAGGGGATAAGAAATGTTTGTGCGTAGAGTTGCATTTCTATTTATGTTCAATTAACAATTAAAGCGGCTCACCGTAGTGCAGGCTGACAAGAACACAGGCCAAGTACGCCATTTGACGATCATACCGTCCAGCTCCACTTGATATTAATGGAACCCAGCCATTTAATGAGATCTTAAATAGGTCGACATTTTACACAAGCTCTCGTCTTGTAACTTCTGACTCAAGATCAACGGGACAAAAAAGTGATTTAAGGCGAAAAAATGCACTTTTATTCTTATAAAACTAGCGAGAAAATACGGGCCTACTACGTAGCTCCGGGGCAAAAATTATCATTTTACCGCGCACGTTGAAGTAAGACAAAATCATTTACGGTCATCGCAAATGGAATGCCAAAGATGCATTTAATCTTATCGACAAAAGCCTGTTTGCTCTTGCAAGCCAGCCGGGCTAACTGTCTAATCTCAACGATAGCCAAGAGCTCCTTCGTTTATTTGGGAGGAAACCCGTTACGTCGATACGAGAGATGGATCAATTCGATTTTGCACTCTATTTGCACACACACTTTGAAAGTGAATGCAATTACACTAGATAGTGTATTTGCATTCACTTTCAACTCACCGCGCACTTTTTGAGAGCATTCAGCGTCAGCTCTCCTCCGGGCCAACGGCGCAACCGAACGATCACCCGGGTGACGAGGTAATCCGGCGTCTGCAGCCACACCTGGAAGTACTTCCGCCGCTTGCCATGCGACAACAGTCTGACGTCGCCTGGCTCGACTTCCGAATTCACGCAGCCGGTTATGATGGTGGCACTTATGGGCAAACCCATCTGCCACCGGAAGCTGCAGCTCGTCCAGGCGTAGTTCGTCACACTCATCTCGTAGTTCCGTTCGAAGCAAATCCTTACCGAGCGGTGTCGTTCACGCACCCGAAGGTCGACGTCGCAGACGATCCTTTCCAGTAGCGGCTTGAAGTCCTCGGAGAGGCTGCAGCTGTCAGGGTGCGCGAAGTCGGCAGATAACGTACGGAGAATCTGGCGCTCTTCCTCGGTGTCGTACGCCTTCAGCATTCGACGGAGAAACCAGAGCACGTATGGCTGGACGTCGACGGCAAATTCGTCGAACTTGTATCCGATTATGTCGGCGTCACTGGGTGGCTGCGTCTCAACACACACCTCGACCTCGTCGGCCTCCGACACCGAGTCCGAGTCGTAGTCAATGTCGGAGTCATCAGGCGTGCCTCCGCGCAGCCGTCGGCGCCTACATAAGCGCCGGAGCCGGCGGTGCGACCTCGCCCTTCGCATCTCGACTTGGCCTGTTTCTACACTGCTTGAATAAGGCCTTAAGGCCGAAGAGTCAGCCTCCCGCTAATGTCGACGAGCCGTTAAATTTTGTGTATTGGATTGCGAGGCACGTTAGGAAACAATATACCAAAACTGCGTCCACGCAAACTTTTGAGAAAATCGGTAACATTGTTTTCGCGCCGAATAGCATGCTCCGCAATGGAGCTCAACAATTTCTGGCGAGGACTTGCTCGTCGTAGTTGCAGTGGGTTTCGATACAATGTTGGGTGCTTGCAAAAAAAAACGTTTCTAATGACTGAGTTAACTGGATTGTCTCTCTTTGGTAATCTCGTCACTGGGCAGTTTATCGACGAGTCGGAAAAATCGTTGCCGCAGTGGTTCAGTAGTGAGAATGTCTACGAATTGTTACATTGGGTAGTAAATACAATGAGGCTAAATGCACTGTTTGTTTTTCCACTTGTCACGGCCAGATGGTTTGTAATCCCCTTGAGGGAAATAAAGTAGAACGGTTGATCGCCTATTAAATACCAGAAATACTTGATCAATATGAGGACGTATGAAAGTCTAGTGAGGACCTTTTTGTGAGCTGGGTGATCGCGCATCATAGGTCCCCCTAGCATTGATTAGGCATAGAATGGTTGGAGCGACCTCAACATCGGCTCAGCACGATACTAAGACGCAAGTCATCGAAGGTGCTAACTATAAATAATCGCCCTGCAACTGATCTGCATTTCATTTTAGCCGACCACCGATGTCCGGTTTAGGATATATAAGAAGAGTCGGGGGGTGTAGGTTTCAATATGAAAGCAATATGACTTTGGGCAGAGCTTGCACAATAATCGCGATGTGCGTTATATGTAGCGACGAGGTACTCGAAATTTTCAACAAGAATTCCAAAGGGATCATCAGGGAAACACTGGACGGTTGCTATATTCGCTTCTTCATTTTGTCTTTTTCCTCGACTATACTCGACGGCGACGGAGAATTCATATAGAGCAAGTGACACTTTTGGCGATATTTTGTAAATGCTTAATATTAACGCGCTAGTATTGGAAATTCATATCATTTTTATCCGTTCAGCTATAAACGACCCGAGGCTCGTTTATATTCATGTGCGGTTTCGAACCGCGTTCGTAAGATTAGGGTAGACTGAGCAGTCTTGTTCAGAGTCCCAAGGCCGTGCCGGACAATAGTGCTTAATTTTGTACTGTATGAAGTTGCGGTGCGTGTCCGAGTTGCTGAGTACCTCGAAATACAACTGTATATTTACGAACGCTTTCCGCTTATTACACGAGAAGCCAACGCGGTTCTACTTCATGAAGACCGGCTCTTTCAGTGCATGTCTTAGCTGTAAAAGCTATTTAATGTTTCTCTTTGAACATTGGATAGCTACGATAAGAAATCGAAATATTCCTCACAATACAAAACACTCATGAATTTAACATAACATTTATCCTCGATTTATTAATACGTTTATTTGTATTAGTAGCATCGTACTTATTCGTTTCGTATATGTACAAGCTGAATAGAGTTTTCGTCAGCGGTATATTCTCCGATAGCATTACTAAGGGCATCTGAATTTCGATATCTATGTGTTCACATGTGCTGCCGTTTGGCAGAGCCTGAATACAGCCCAGTTCACTCACTCTTTCGTCACATTGTAGCGGCCATACGGCCTGGCCTTGTTCCTTCAGCCGACGCGCGCCCAGTGAGGAAAGCCTTCTTTTCGTTTCTATTCTGCTGTTGAAACTTACATATGTATCGTCTAAGAGAGCCCTCGTCCTTCCAGCCATACGGACCGGCTCCAATCTTACGCCCCTTTGGTTCCGAGACCAACCTAATGCACATGGTCATAATCTCCATCATGTGTTAGGCATCGGCCGCTCACAATTTCTGAGAGCTTTTTTCTATTTTAGCCCTACCTCCCCGCCCCCCAAAAGGCCGACTGCCTACGTCAGTCATGATTTTCTAGGTGTTCACCTCTTTCGGGTACAACCAATTATAATGGCACTGCGTTGCCAACGACCTTTACTGGCCACCGTGTGGTGTAACACTCAGTAAAGCTTTGCTGGTGAAACTATTTTTTTTAAGGATCCTGTCCCGTCTTTCGATTCAGTGACCCGCTGACCCATTCGTAGTTCCGGGAACCTATAAGAACATACTGCGGGATTTCGCGTTTCCCTATCCTCGCTTATCGAAGACGTTTGTTGACATTCTGCTGGCTGACGTTGTTGATACATTATCGTGGCGGTAATATGCGACGGTCAGCAACTCATAAATGCTGACTGCCGAATGTATGAAATCACTGACATTATTTTTCTGCTGTAGGTTTTATTCCTTTGTCAACAAAGCAATGGCTCTAACCGTAATATCGGTATTACTAAACCCCTTCCCGCTATGTTTTTACCATCCTAATTTGCTACATCATTATTAGCAACTGCTTGTTTAGCTCTTTTTCTCCCCTCGTTATTATAACTGGTATTGTCATTATCAATTTTATCATTTATATTATTATTATAGTAGTTGTAATAATAATATTATCATTATTGTTGTATAATAATTATTATTATTGTTATTAAGTACACTCGGTGTTGTCGTCTGCATTCGGCGACATGTAAGGCAGGGATGAAAATGGTATACGATGTGTTTTCTTACTCTTCTGCTTGAGTTCGTCGGGGCATCGATGTGTTCACATATACTAGCCTGCGGCAGGTTCCCGTCTTTATGACGCGCAGCGACATAACACTGCACTTTCCGTAAGTGTGAGTGCGGTAGCCGAAACAATCTCCGACGCTTTGGTTTGAGAAATCAGCGACATTAATCAAAGACGTAGGAGGAAATGGGCGATCGGCTTGAACTGTATGGGCAACTTGAATGTGGAAATGTTTTTCCTCACATCCGTGCCACGTAGCAATGCCGTCAGAAGGCTATACTGTCAATCACCTTTGCTTATGAAAGAGGAATTGAATTCGTTCGCTCGTCGTAGGGTTTGTGAAAAATCAAACGCCGAAGTGAAGGGGTGTACAATCGTTTTCCGCGAACGCCATGTTCACTTTGAAGCAACCAATTTTCGAACAGCGTTAGACATGCTTCAAACGAATATGGACACTGTTTGAAATACACTCGCTGGAAAAGAATCAAGCTAGCTTACGGACGTTTCCGATTTTCTGTAACATTGATGTGTGTCCAACCCGTTTTCGATTTTTTCTGGGAACATTCTCAAGCCGCACCTCTTTTTATGGAACCGTCACGTTCCCCCGTTTCAAACGCCGCACGTTCGATGAATGAGCAGGCCCTAATGTCTACTGTTTGTTAAGTTGAATGTGTACGACTGTATGTATTGGCTATGTTATCGCTTAGGCGTGTTTGGCTGTTTGGCAAGTCGTTTATTTGCTGCCTATTCGAATACATTTGGCTTAGTCGTTGACCAGCCAGCTATACAGGTGGCTTTTATGAACACGCATTCTTGCCTGTGATTTTCTGCGTTTGCTCTAGCATATGCATGTGCCCACTCTTTCAGGTGCACATACTACGACTCCATGACGTCTAAGGGCCTCCTCTGTGGCCTAATGATGGTTCACAAGGGTTTGCATCTCATTAAATTCGAAGCTCAATCACTCAATCATTCATCAATCAGGTTTAACCAGTCACTCGGTCCATCATCCATCTGCTCAATCCATCGATCTCGACTAGGAGAAATACTTGAGGCCAGTGACCACCATGAACTTTTCTATGAAGAGCTCCGAGTCGAGGACTGCGATGTGGGCTGCGCGTCCGATAAGCGAATTAGCCGTGTTAGTCGGCAGCGCATGATGCACGTCGAAGCGAACGAACTGGCAGCTCTTACCAGGCCTAGCCATCACCGGGCCTAGCAAATTGTGGACCATCTCCCGATACGCCGCACCTAAACGTGGTCACGTCATAGTTAGAGTACATACTATGTACGACATCGAGTGGAGACGTTATCGCGCGCGAAGGCCTTTTTTTCTATCTTGCCTATTTGACGATAATAATAATCACAACGAATGCTTTCATGGACGGTGGTTCAGACCGACAAAAACACTTATACAGGTAAGGAAGTCCCATTTTCGTAGATCGATTCCAGAGTTAGTCGCCTCGAATTCCAGCACCATTAGTGTAGTCCTACAATGTTCTGTCAACAGAACAAAAACGTAATACTCAGCTCGTTACGCACCAAGGTTGGTGGAGTCCTTCATAGCGGCCTTGCAGAGTTCAATTCGCGCCGAGTGAATTGGCACGTAGCGATCTTGTGAGGAGCCAAACAGGAGTACGTGCTTGAACTGTTCTAATCCGCCCGCCTGAGCCAGCCGATAGAGAAACGTCGACCGGATATCAGCCGCATCGCGCATAGCCAATTGCAGCAGCGAGCCCGACTTCTTCCACTTCTGCATGAACCACATGCCTACGGATAACAAGCATACAGAAATTATCAGTGGTTAGACATGAGTCACTTTACGCCGATATCGAACGCTGGGTCTCCGCTAACCGGAAACACACTGGAAGAAATGGTCCGTATGAATAATTTGTTAGCACTTATAATAATAGTTCAGTTTTTTCGGCCTGTAACCACTTGACAAAGCACCTGCTGAAGCAGTACTTTTTCTTGGAAATTTTGTATTAAGCGTCAGACTCAATAATTGCGGCGTCTAGCTTGGACTGCCGTTCTGCGCGCTGACAGGACGCCGGGTTGGACTTACCCATGTTGACAAGGCCGCTGCTGTTGAACAGGGTCCCCAGATGGGGCCCCGATAACGATAGGAAAGTATGCAACATTTTAAGGTAGGGCTTGAGCTGTGGACGTGTTAGTGCCGACCTGATGATTATGTTGCCTAGAGAGTGACCGATGAAGCTGTAACAACACCAGATCAACAAAATTCAATATTCGATATTTCACGACATACTTTTTGAAAAAGTATACATTTCAGCATTACGCGATCATCAGGTCATGGATAGGTGACCACCAGCTTCGAGTGTTATGCTCATCTTGAACATTACTAAAGGTGGCGAGCTCTACGAATCGTTACCACTGGAGAACGTATGTAGTACCTTTCAAAAACTCATCCCTATGCGATGGTTCGGTTAGATTCGCTAGCAAGTCTCCCTCCGTACAGACAAAGTTACCTGATTCTGTTGGGTTTAAGATCGTACACTTGAATGTGATAGATAATCTCGCTAACCAAGCGGTCGGTAAGCGTGTCGAAGCTTTCGAAAGTTTCCCCCTGGTTGCGTTCGGACATAAGAAATTCGAAGTTGACTGTGGGCAGGCCGAGTTCGAGGTAGGTCCTGACGAGACGAAGGTCGGCGCTGTTGCCGTCCAGTCCGTGAACGCAGATGACGAGGTGCAGACCATCAGGGCTGAACGCCTTCAGGTCTGAATCACAGGAGAAGTACGGTATGGTGGAGGCCAGCGATGGGAAATCGCTGCACCAAAGCCAAGAGGGCAAATTGAGCTGCTGTCGAAAGTCTTCCTTTGCTTGTACGAAGCCCAGCAGGTCGCTACCGATCGCTGATGCCCTACGTACGGCTCCGTTTCCGGCTCTTCCGTCTTCCTCACTTTCATCCAGGTCGCACAAAAGGCCGCTATGTAGCGATGCTCCAGTGACCGCGCTTGTTGCGGCGGACTTGCTCTGGAGGTCCGTGAGCATCTCCATTATGGTGCACTTGGCGTCCAGGTATGACTCAATTCGTTGCGAATCTGAAATAACGATGAAAGCGGAAACGATGTTGTTATACGGCGCTCCTTATTAGAACATGGGAGAGGAAGGTAGTTGTCGACTGAGCTGGAAAGAGTTGTTTGGCGAGTGAACTCGTAAAATATTCGAAATTGAGCGAAGGTCACCAAACGACAATTTACCAAGTCAAAATATACGCCACGGCGTGTTAGACTGTCTAAGCGAAATGCACGGGATATCCTTCGCGTTGGCGTGTTCATCAGGCCAATGCGTCAGATTTATGTTCATTCCCTGAAGGGAAACAACCGTCATCGAAATCGTATATTACCATTACTTTCAACGGGCGGACAGGCAATGGGCGGCGGTCGGGTGCCCTTCGGCTGCGGCTGAATCTGACCCGTAGGGGGCCTGTCTCTAACCATGGGTCCGACCTCGCCGCCGGGCGATCCTTCAGCCCTGCTTGCGCCCGAGCCGTTTCCGGCACTTTTCCGCATCGCCTGTTGGTGTTGCTGCAGCGTCGCCGACTCCTCCTTTGCACTCGTCATCGCCTTGCCGCTTTGTTCCTTCTCGTTCTGCTGTACCGCCGTCCGGGCCTTACTTTGGGTCTTCCGCGCCTTCAGGCCATCCGTCACTTTTTCATCGCCGGCCGCCGGCCTATTGATGCCGGCCTCTTCAGTGAACTCTTTCGGGGGTCGGGGGAAGAATAACGTCCCCTCAACCGCCATTGAGCACTGCTCGACGCTGTTGCTGATTCGTGTCGGCCCGTTAATGCTCAACGATTTGTCGTCGACAGACGTCATCCGTTGCTCGTCCTTTCCGGCCTGATGCTTGGCCCTGTCCTCCGGCACGGCCCTAGCCAATGTGACGGAAGCCGGTGGCCTTTTTTGGCCAATATCCTGCGTGTTCGACGGGGCGCCCTTGCATGCATGCTCGACGCGACCCCGGTCTTGGCTGGCAGGTTTGTTCGGCAAGGATGAAGCGTCCTTGAGCTTCGCCTCGGCTGCGGGGCCGTCCCTAGGCGCCACGAACGCCTCAAGTACGGCTCGTTCGTCAATTTTTGCCGCAATAATCTCGCCAGCTTGCGTTACCTCGCCAGCCGACGTGCTGTCCGCGCAGTCCTTCTGAAACGAAATGGAAACGAAAAAAGTCAGTAGTTCTCTGGTCAATAGATCTAGAGGCGACTTTCGCTCAGTAGAGGCTGTCAGACGCACGCCAGCTGAGACGCTTTCCTGGCATTGCAATGGGCAATAGTGTCCAATCAAACTAACCACTTTGTTATTGTTATTGTTGTTGTTGTTGTTATTTTTGTTGTTATTGTTGTTATTGTTGTTTTGGCATTGTTTCGTGTCGTTGTCGTCGCGCCG
>MNPL01026901.1:0-16720 GCA_002081605.1 Tropilaelaps mercedesae
TTATTATATATATATATATATATATATATATAATAATGTTTCCAGCTAATCTACTCAGCCCTCACACGTCCTTCACCGCTTGAATAGGGATTACGCCTTCAAATATAGACGGCTGTTAGCGTGTGCTTCACTTACTTGGGTGGCTCGGCCGACTTTGTTACCGTCTAGAACATTGCAGCTAGTAAGGAAAGAGAGAAAAATAATATTTATTAAAATGCTAAATTTAAATGCAAACACCACGCATTCTCAAAAATGGACATTCAAAACGTCTAAATTGGAGCTATTTGGTTTTCATAGAGTTGTGGTCGGGTTCAGTTGGGATCTACTAAAATGAGAAGAACTAATCTACGTCCGCATTACGAGAACTCTAAGTATGCTACTCTATGAACCCTATTTGACTGCTATGTTACATTACTTTCCAGCTTCTCGTTTCAGATGCGGATATTGGAAACGAATGCAACCAGCGATCCTAACAGTATTTAGAAAAAGAGAGCAATCTCTCGATAAAGGGGCTTCTTAGCGTCTCCTCCTTCCAACTATTGCCATTTTGATAAGGTACATGAAATGAGAAATGCACTAATAGAAAACTATTATAGCCAAAAAAACATTTGAAATCAACGTCTAGAAAGTGATGTTTCTTTAGAATAAATATCCAAATTCAATATAGGTCCGGGAGCGGTTATGATCGAAGTCAGAAGCAAATCGTAATATATTGGGGTCATCGTAATACAAGCTTTTTAGAGCAATTTTTTCCACCTCTTAGGCATAAAGTACTCACACGAGGCACACCTTCAGTTACGTCTGTATGACGAGTAAAAACCATGCACAGTCGTTTCTCATGCAATGCGAAAATATAAAAATGTAAGAAAATGTAGCAAGTACACAGTAATACTACTGTGCATTAAAAAAAGCGATATTCTTCTTGTAAACATACATGATCGGTGCATACTTCTCGGTGAATGCTAACTAGTAACAAATCCACGCTAATATGTGTAAATAATCCGAATGAAAATTCCGATAATCCATTTAAAGGTTAAATATTTATTTCGCTAAATTAAATCAGCTAAGAAATTTATCATTCTGCGTTTCGTAACAACTAGTTGAGGGTCATGTGGGACCGTCCGATCTTTGAACAAGCGTGCGGTCTTCTGTTGGGACACGACCAGGGAACAATATGCTAACAAGTACAACAACAAAGAATTTATTTTTGTTGTCCTTCCTCAGGTAGTATTGAAATCTTAATTCAACGATGCATATCAAACGGTGGTGCAATGTCTGCTAGTTTCTACCGATTTATATTATTTACGATCTAGAGGTAAGCGCACCGCAACCGCTGTAGAAAATCTTGTTCCACTCTTGTGTTACGCGTGTGAACCAATCCCCAGAATAAAAAATTTTTATGGCTACTCTACACAATGGAAATATTTTAAATTCTGCAGAACTAGTCGAACAGAAAGCACATATAATGCACTCAATATTTACGTTTGACATGACAATTGAGACATGACAGGAAATAAAACACTGTGTCCGTGCGTACACCTCTTATGGTACAATCATTATTTTTGGTCTGTGGTAGCTTCTTTATCTCAATAGTCTATAACAAGAATATCATTAACTAACTAGCCCAATGGTTTCTTCTGGCATGAACGATTTATAATCGTAAGCTAGAACGAGGTTATTTTTTTATTGCAGAACACAGCTGCACTGCACCTAAGTAACGCGTCAGCGTAACACACGTGAGCGTCTAGCATTTAGCTGAAGTCGTATTCCGTGAAAGTACGATGCTGTCCGGTAGACCGACTTGATGCTCATTATCACTGTTTCTACTATAACTTGCCTTGGGGTTTCATTCACTGAATTTTCTTTCAGTCTTTAAAAGCTAGAGATGTTAACGATTGCCATCAGGTCTCTCTGTGACTCCGACGGGCTTGAAGCTTCCTCATCGCAGAACGATCTGTTTTACAGCGATAAGTACCAGTACAACAAGGACGCACATCAGACCAACCTCAAGAAGACGAGAGCGCGCGCTCTTTGTCTTGAAGCGGCTGATTAACGCACTCTGAAAAGGAAAACAGAAACAGTTGTAGTCGTGTAAAGTGGCACTCGTCAAACAGTGGAATAGATGGGTTACCAAGTGTGAGATGGCCAACATAGATACGTATTGTGGTAATTATGGTCTCAGTGATTTGATTTGAGCTCCTCATTGGCAACAAAAGCAGACAGAGTACATGATAGTTGCATTCATTAAATTAGTAGAAAATGTCAAATACATTTTGGGCGACCCAATCCACTCTGACTATTACAACCACAAATTCACAACCACAAGGTATTCAGGGAGCGCATTTGCCGTTGGCAAACTAAGTAGCGTCGGAATCTGTTTTCATAGTTAATGAGAATGGGGCAGGAAACATGATAACCTGCAAGGAAGTTAAAATGTTCTGAAGGAAAAAACTTGCGGCTACATTGACCCGCTTGGAACCAACATTGTCAAAAAAATCTGTTTCTATATAACACCGTATAGCCTATTATTTTAATCGAGTCTATTGTTTTTACATAACAGGAATATTCATAAATGGGCATAAGCCGGGAATTATGCCTGATAAAACTCATAACGCGTTCGTGGTTAAGCATCGGCTATAGGTAATAAACATTTATTGCAGCATGAAAATTTAACAGCGCTTCTCGTGCTCTGGAATGTCGTCTTCTTTTTTCTTCCCAAAGCCCACTACAAGTTGGAAGGTCGTCAAGAACACATTCCAAAGAAACGGTTCCTAAGGGGTGCAAAGTGCAGTGCCATTTCAAATTTCCGCCGATGGATACCTAACAGTAAGTATCCGTCTTAGGGGAGATGCGGCGGGACCATGCGTATTCAAATGAGCTACTGTAAAAACTGGTCAACAATTCGTTTGAATAAATGAAATCAATTGTTGAACTATTAATGGTACTCAAATTTGAGCTGCGAGTTTAGGCAAATAATAATGTGCCTAACTTGAAGTGGTTACTCGGAATCATTGAATAAAACCCGTCAGTGACCACAAGCACAAAGAGTTCCTCTGCTCTTTTCCCTCCTTCAGTGCACTCATAGTTTTAACCTTTGAACACTTGAAACAGTCAAAGGACAGGGGCTAGGGCAACGGGGCATATACATATCACCTGCATGCAGTGATGCCCTTCGCTGACCATGTCTATCGAGCTTTTTGACACGTGTTGACGTTTTAGCGAGTCGATCCGGTATATGCTGTACGTGAAAAAATTCTTACAATGTGTATTTTAACGGATTCCACAATGCCGTGCGAACTTAAGATTTAAAGAGTACCTGACAAAGAGGTAGATTGACGAAGAAGTAAAAGGATAGTGGTTATTCAAAAGCTAGTGTCATTCGTTTTTCCCGGCTGCTTTGTGTGGCGGAAATTTTACTGAAGTATCCTCAAAAAATACTAGACGGAGACTGTTTTTGACGGCTTTGTTTTTGTTGTTTTTAGCTGTTTATTTGTACATCTATCATTCTTTTATTCCAAGCGTTGTAGAATTAACAGACTCAGAGGAATGTCGGCCTTATGAGCTATCAAACTAATTTCAGCTTGTTAAAATAGGTGGTAACGAATATGTGCCTTCAAGTATAGAACCAGGAAACGAATCATTTAGATAGCTAAGGTTTACATTTATCGTATGCACGTTAGCTTGTATAGGAATATATAGGTAATGTTGGTGTAAATTTTTCGTCACAGCGGAGACGACAGTTTACAATACCCTACTAATTATATTCATTAGGACCGAGAGTTTTTGAACGTACATGAAACTATTAAGAGTTAACTTCTCTACAAGAGTTAGTCTTCCACTATCAGAAAATAAACCCCAGAAGAGCTTAAATTTTCTAATTGTATATGTAAGGTACCTTACTAGTGAAGAAAGGAATATTGAACTTTGCTAACTACTAGATTAATCATCATTTCTAAAACTACCTAATATGGCGGCGTTACAAAAAAAGTAGAGCTTTAAGGTGCTGTAAGGTTACATACAAAGGTAATTCCATGAAATATGAAATTGCGATCAGAAGGTTTAATGGTAATATGCTTGTTATACCTTTCTTCCATGCTTAAGGAAGACCTGTAGTCTTAGCAGTCAGCCATAGCTCCAATAAAACGTGATTTTTATGTACGTGTAAATCTTATTTTGTTGATAGGATTGATAATCCATTGATTGTTTTCGATCCTATCTGGAACACCCATGTGCATCCCCACTAGATCTCTCTTAGCTCTTAGCCTACAATTATGTTCATTTGTCAAAAAATATTTTTAAAAACTGCTCTCTAATGTATTAAAAATTAATCCTAGTGTATTACAAAATAATTAATGTTATCGTACAGGTACACCTGGCAGAAAGGATGTTTATAATAACTACATATTTTGGTATTGTTAATGGAAGCCTTTCCCTTACCTAATTTAGATAAATTTTGAACGAATAATTAAAGAAAAATGTTTGAAAAACTATCATGTTACCAAAGAAGACATGTTAGCATCATGAATCAAATACTTTGCTATTATATAACCAAAACAATCACGGTATGTACCGCTACTTTTTTTAATGTTGTCTATCATTTTATTTACAATTTTTTTTACGTCAGGTTTATGTAAATGGCTTATAAATTTACTCAAATTTTAAATACAAATAGCCTATTCTGTGGATGCATGTCCATACCCTTTTGCCAGTTATTTGTCTTCAGTGTTATTGATATTCAAGTGAGACTGACACATTTGAGTAGGTCTCATCCGCAAGCAAAAAATATACACGCAATATTTGTCTTTATGCCAAATTTACTTTTGGGTAGGGCTATACGAGTTCTAATCATGAGTGGAAATTGCAAATTTGGACCAAAGTCCCATCAGTAACCAGTGTTCTTTGTTCCTCCGGGTTCGTTGGCCATAGCTTTCGAAATGTCAATGACAAGAGGCAGTGCCATGTTCCTTTTGTCTTCTCTGAGACATATACTTGAAAGGAGTTCTTACGGGTGTTACAGATACACTCTTTAACTCAATTCGGCACTGCAAAAGATTCTCCCAGGTACATTTAATTTCATTGTCTGTTTCGGATTCACCGTTGACCTTATGGCCTTCTCAGGTGTGAAAGGATGGCCCGCTCAGGTGGCCCACTCACGCTTTCCTTGTCGCAATAGATTGAGATAAATCTATGAGTAAGGCTGAGAACAGAACAATAGTCATTTCTGAAGAACTGTCCTAGTAAATAGCTTTGGTCATATCTTCAAAACATGTTTATCTCGAGTCGGTAAAATAAGCCACCGTTTGTTCCTAACTAGACCGAAGTAATTCTTTCGTATTAAATAAAACAATGGATAGTCAATTTGCTGTAGGTAAATATTTTTTGGTAATCTTAGTTAACGCCAAAAGGCTACTTTACAGCGAATAAGCATTGTGGCCTCAAGAGCACAGAACAGTTCTTCTAGTGAAACGAAACCTCAGATGCTACCGAAAGGAATGTGGCCTTCATGGCTAGCCATTATCGCTAACTACAGCTCTCACGTTAAGAGTTCCTCTTACAGAGCACACGGGTCCTTTAATACGCGTCTGTTGACGAAAGATTCGCGCAACAACTGTTATCAAGGTGAAGGCCAAGGAGATGATGATGTTTATTATGGCTATACACGGAGAAGCTACGACAACCTCATTAAAGCTTCGCCATATATGCATGTTTGCTTAAACATACATGGCATATAGAGTTTGTTCCGCATCCGACGCTGCTTCTAGAATGTTGTTTGGTTGCAGAACGAGGACATATGTACTATGCACCCCCGAAACGTCATACAGCAGGGATATACACCTATGAACAGCAAATGGATCGTGCGATACGTACCCAGCCGCCCTGTTGAGCTATCCAATGCGCGAGATCTCGCTCAACAAATAGCGCGAGCGAGTTGACAATCGTCATTATGTATTCAGGGTGGCCCAACTAAGAAATACACATAATTGACACAGAAACAGTTAGGAACAGAACAACGTATGAAAGAAATAAGCGGTGATGTTTGGATGTTTGTTATAGAGCTCTTATAGAATGAACTCGGTACAACTAGCCTATAGGTTAACTGTTTTACCCGTTACAGAAGCATTAAGTTTGATATACATATGCAAGCAAGCTGCTCTGTGTTGCCGTATGGGTTTAACATCTGACGGCAGTACGATTAGAATTAGAATGTTCTGACATGACACGTTTCCACGTACGAAATTCAATAGCTTAAAATCGACCATTGAACGTACTCAAATAGTCGTATTCTAAAATTCTTATAAAAAATTTCAACAACATTTTTCTTTTTCGAATGATTTTGAAATAACTAAAGCGAGACTTGATTAGCTTGTTTGAGTGCTAGTGGCAAACAACTAAGACTACAATTAATAGCGTCGGTACTTCCTGCTATGTTAAAGTAAAGCAAAACATTTTATACGCAGCGAACATTGAGAGTACAGATTAATGCAGAGTCGATTATGCAGTATTCTTTTAAAATAGAAGGAAGTTTTGCATTTTCAAACATTGGTTTAAAAACTAATCATGTTAAGTCACACTCAAAACAAAATATGCGCCGCTTAAAATAACGTATTCTGCATCCTGATTTCGCTTCGCTATATGTCTGCATTTTCATACATCAGTGACCGATTGTCGGTATCCTATTTGTGTATGTACACAAACATAAAATATTTCAACATGTATAATTCGAATTGTATATGTATGTATATATATATATATATATTCCTGCTGGGCAATATTGGATTGTTCGTAAAAGAGTGTAGGAGTACCTTGACGCAGTCTATCGCAAGCCCGCCCGAGAGCGAATATAGCGCCGCTACTCGGCCCCATGAGATATCGTTTCGGAAAAGCTCCCGTGCTACGCACTCAAACACAGTCTGTACTGCTGCCTCCGACGGAAGAGAATGCACACCGATGTTACCAACAATTGTCTTCTTGTGACAAATCCGCAATCGAGTGGAGAAACAGGCCAGCGACAACGGCATGATCAGTTGTTGCAGAAGTAGGTCATTGAAATTCGTCCCAAAATGGCCGTAATTTTCGGGCACAACGATAAGTTGAGGAAGCGTAATGTATTTAGCGGGTCCAGTGTAGTGAAGAATGAGAGACGTGCATTTTCGTTACATGATAGTTGTCCACAAAGTGGCGGAGTCGAGAGCCAAGACGAATCGTCGTGCAGGAAGGTGTCAATCAACGTCGTAATGTTGGAGTCCGTGTTTGAGGGTGATGGAGTTGGGTCCATTTTAACAGCGCCGTCAGTCGCGAAACGTGCCAGAGTTCCAAACACAATGGCGGAACAGCGAGACGCGGACAGGGCGTCGGGAAAGATTGAGAAATTAAGATGTAGCAAATCAAATACATGTTATTGATAAAACAGGTTATTACGATTGAATAAAACAAGTTATTGATGAATATTTCTTACATATTACACAAATAGGAAGCGTCATTGCGCAATTAGATCTACACAATTTTGGATTTTATATTGAAATTTTATATCTTATGTTCTTAGAAAACATGCAATAGAATATCATGCGTAGCATCCTTTTTCAAAATAATAATGAATGTGCCAATCTACTAGATCTATACACTAAATTTAATGCCACTATTTTAGACGACATGAGTATAGAATACCTTTTTCACGTTGCTTTTTTCAGAATAGAGTAAATCGTCTATTTCCGACAAAAGTCGGTGACGATCCATACAGCCGCATACATGTATACGGGTGCCAGTACATGCACATCGTCACGCTTATATGCTAACTATTTTCCGGGCTTAGGTGATTAAAACGGTGGAAGAAATCCAACATAAATTTTTATATAAACTACCCGACTTTTTTCTGAACAGAATTCACTTTGAAATTAGTAGTCTTTGCCGAAAACGATCGATGATAGGAAGGACGACATACTTTAGCAGAAAAATTCGCGGTAGATCCCGTGATGTTAGATTTGCCACTGGTTTCTAAATAATTTCTAAATCTCAACACTAATTTCGATAGAAAGCATGGAACTTGGTTAAAAAAATAGAAAATTGTTTTTGAGTTATTTGACATTTTGTTTACCAATCCTCAGCGTTAAATATTTCAAGCTTAAATACCGTTACAATTTTTTAACTCGTTCGATAAATTTTTCACTTGCTTAATAAATTACGAATGACAATGTAAAATATTAAATTTAAAATATTAGAAATGTACCCACTTTAAATGTTATATTCTCTTGCCTGAGAGCAATTGTAATGTTGGCGCTAAATATATGAACACTCTCAATATTTGTATTTGACATGAAAAGATTAAAATATTTGACAGATATTCTGACTTGAAGTCAAAGATAGGTCAGCGACATTTGTAACATTATCTGCCAAATATTGTTTGAGTTAGGTATGACTCCCGATGTAGATAACAATAGGGACTGGCTTTGAGCCGGATATAACGATTGACTCAACAGGGTCTGTATTTATGCTCAATTGCCATTCGGCTGAGTCGAGTGAATGATCAGAATGACCAAGATAGTGTAGAGACAACTATGAAATCTTTATATCTGTAAATGTAGACCGAAGAATTTCATTCACGTTTCATTGGAGGCGACACTTAGGTTCGTATTCTCACTGAAAGCTCGAGTAAGCTGTTTTTCGCTCATGCATTATTTAGTCAGTACATAAAAAAACGAAAAAATCATTTTAACTGAATTGTAATCAACGAGATATTTACGCCCAGAGGCCGTCATATTTTAGTTAGCTTCTTTTTTCTAACACCTTTTTGCTTAGACGTACATTGTTACTGGGTTGTGCAGATGTTGCTACATCAGTGTTCTAGCCTAACTTTATTTGTACTTCCATGTTTCTTGAGAACCTGTTTCACTGTTAAGCACTGAGTTTTGCAGCTCATATGTACTGCCAATTTATATCGCCTGACCGAAACGTACTTTGTCTTCATCGGTCTCTCCTCGATGCCTTCCAGCTTTCAAAATTGATTGCCTTGAGATCATTTCACCAGAACCGTTTCACAGTAGCAATAAAAAACCTGCTATGACTCGATCACACTGGTTTATGACTGAAAGGATTCTTTCAAACATTACTCTTCAATACGATTGCACTACATCGAGTTCAAAAAATTTCCCTTCCCTCGTACCATCCTGATCAATCTTCTTGTATTGCTTTACGTTGTGCAGGAACGAGTACAAATAAACAAGCATACACAAGTTCTCTTCATGGAGAGCACATAGGGCTTTTCTTCTATTTACCCGTACGATGCACTTGAGTAGTTGAGTCACAATGGTGAGCGGTCTCCCTAATACACCTCCCTGATCACACCTTGACTGGTGAATCACATGGGCCTTTGGACCAGGAGTTGGTCTCTGTGGAGTGGGAAAGAAATTAATTAGCTTATCTTGATTTAAGCCTCCCCCGAGAACGGACCATAATCAAAATAGGTACCCTGTCCACTGAAACACACAGAGCATCATTTTTCTCGCAATATAGGAGCAATGGATACTGATTGTTAATTGTTTGAATAGTTGTTTCTGGCATAAATCTGGTCCTAACCCAATTTATCATATCGCGTCTGCTGTCGAAATACTGGAGTGACCCATGTTGTTATTATAGTACCGCAACGATAATTGGTGCTCAGGGATCTTGTGATCTGTTGCCTCTGGCAAAATGTTTGTATACGTCAGCATATTCACGAAAAAGTTGATGCTCTTACTTCTGCGTTGCATGTTTGTATTAAACTTTTTAGAAGCAGCTGTGGTAAATTAACTTAGTCGTGTTTATCTAGTTTACGTTATTCGAGCTACCGAATGCTTCTTTAACCTTTGAGGTGCTTCGTAAGCAGAATAGCATTTCTCCTTGTTGGACCCAGTTTAGTAGGCACTGACTGATGAATAGCTTAATAGAACCAGCATACAAATGCTTGGTCTTTATTTAGACTCTGGAATAGGCAAATTTACGAGCTGAAGCACCTACTGAGAGCAAGACTAAATATAAATTATATATCCATGTCCAGAGTGACTTGTGGACCAATAGCCCACTATAATAAATATACCTTTCTCTACCCGTATATTGTCTTTCCTTCATCCCTTTCTTACATATGATACAATATGTATGGCACGTTGCCAATGTATGTTGCCAATTTATTGTAAAATATCTATCAGTCGAACTCCGCGGAGACGAACTGCAGACAGGGCAGGATGCAGAAACAACTCGAGAAACCGTCGGCCTGTTTATTGACGCGAACAGCTACGCATGTCGGCGGTGTGTGAGGCGAATGGTTTTATGGTGCAGCCTTGTCGGCTGCCCATTGTTCCCCGAAAATGGATAAGATCGATAGGGACTTCTGGTAGCCCGTATCGCTCCTTCATTTTGCTTGATTGCGTATTCATGGGCGTGAGGACTTCACTAGCTCGTACAAATATCATCGCATATTTTGCCTAAATGGTATACATATTTCTTTTTTACTGAATTGAGTCTTTATGGTCTACAATGGTTAATTGCGATGACAACTAAATCGCGACTTCGGTAACCAAGTCGTACGAAATCAGGCGTTATCTAATTGCAATTCCAATAACTGTGACTAATGAATCCCATATTGTTCACCACTTATACACCAGGATGAGATCAGTGCGCACAGCTGTCGTTTTTCACAGAGTGAAATACTTTTGCGGCCCGAAATACTACGGTACGTCAGGGATATACCTTAGTTACGGTTAGTCTCGCCACCATCTAGGGCTAATTACCACTTCGTTTAGTAAATGGACTTTCGTACCATGGAAATAGCATTTCCCTCCTAAGTCGGCAGCATTGTGGAGACTAGAAGATGTTGGGGTTACCAATTGTTCGCCCAATGTTGGTAATGAACGCAGGGCCTAAATATGTGTAATCATCTAGTCCTCAAGTTCAACGGTGTACTAGTAACTATAAGGAAAGCGAGCGATTCAAGTCCTTTTTTAGCTTAATCCACTCTCACATTGGTCGCATGAAAAACGCGAAGAACAATACCTATCATATTAAAGGAAAATGTAATTAAAGGGGAAAGACAACTGTGCCATAATATTCGTAATATCCTAAATTATTCCATACAATACTATTATCACCAGCATGCATATATTAAATACTTATAACCTTCCAAAGACGCTTTACAACACTTTTCTACAATTTAAAATCTTAGATTTTTGTTCGTAACGTTTAGGATCTAACCGACTAGCATGCTGGAAAATCGGTTCTGGTGAAAAAACGCATTTCTTATAACTTAAAACGGTTTCACTATAAGGTGCAGGACACCCACAGACAGTTGAATTTGGCTTTATGGTTCTAACCGTTGTACTATCGTTAATCGCGTAGGATCTCTCCTATATCAATATTGTGCATAGGTGTCAAAAGCGCTGCAGAGTATCTGATGAGAATCTATCAATGCATGTGGTCCTAACGTGGATAGCGACAAAGTAACACAAGTAAAGGCTTCTTTGTTCACTCCCGAAACAAAACTTACTACCCGTTCACATCTATCACATTATACAAATACGACGTGGCATATTTGATCAGGGACTTCCGTTTCTTATACGTTCAGAAACGCCGTCGAAAGGCAACGTGGCGTTCCTTTTTAAGTAAGCATTTTATATTCAGCGTTTAGATATTTCAAACTATCCGGTACAACTCAAGATGCGCATTTAGGCAGAAAGGGCTTATATTTGATGTTGTAGCCTAAAACAGACAGATCTGCTTTGTTTCATTATTTCGTATTCTATTGTACCGAACGGAAACGTTGCGCAAAAAAATTGACTCGCTCGTCGCATTACTGGCGCGTAACAGCTTCTGCTTTAAATGCTATCCGTTCCATTACAGCCAGCATTTTTTTCTCACCTTAAGGTTTACATTCCAAAGGGCACATTTGTCTATGTATATCTAGGTGAATACATATTGATAGATGCATTAGTTGAACGTTCGTAATTCTCTACACTTTACGCCCAGTATACTAACAGTCCACAAACATAAACTACCAAATCAAAGTTACCACTTAAATGTGTAAGTGGCCTAGGTTTTTTTGTTCTCCTCCAAAAGCAACTCGTCCGCAACAGGCGGTACGGCAAGATGTAAGGCATCCCGGTAGTCAGCTCTGAAGGCCGGCCGCCCTACCTTGGCCCATGCGAGGGCTGCGGCTATTAACCTTGGCTTTCAACCAGGGTCGAGGAGGAGTCTCTATTGGCTCATCGCCTCCGCGGAGTTAGCAGCACTTCGATGTTGTCTGCGGGGTTCCCTGCTGCCTGGGGCTCAGGCATAATGTGGCGCCTGCCGTTGACTAGTATAAGGTAGAAAAGATGATATTTCGCCTGGCGTAAAAATACGAAGACACTTATGGGCTCTTAGTATTAAAAAATCTTAATATTTTAAAAAAACAAGTTAGCCAGCCAGTTTATCCGTTATAACCCTTGTCTGCCTCATTTACCCAAAGCGAGCGGACTATCAATTAAATATAAAAAATTAGGCTAAATTTCGTTGAATACTCAGCCACGTGCGAGTATACAGCTTGTATCTAACCTTTCTATCTTGACAAAAGCATACTATTTTAAAAATTGTTTCCGTGAGTAATGAATTTAGATGTGTTATTGTAAAGCTACTTGCTATCATCTTCTTTTGAGTCTGCTGGGGTAGACGAGGTGAACAAACATCTTAAATGCTATTGTGTTCCTTTTATCTTAGACAATAATATAAATATATTATTACTTTATTACTTATTATTTTATAATAATAATAATATTATTATTATTTTTATATTATTTATTTAACTTCTCCCTCGGATAAAGGATGCAGTTGTATAGTGTTGTGACAAATGTGACTGCGCCATCCTAACTTGTTTACACAATATCGACCTGTCGAAGAAACTAGATATCTGCGTTTGATTTCCTGTATGTTCCTTATTCTACGTGTACGTGGAGCGTGCTAGCCATACGGTACTACCTCTAGCCCTAGCAATGACTTATGACCAGCTAAGCTCAGAGATAAAGAGGGTTTTCCCAGAGATGCATCCCGAAGTATGCGGGCGAGTTCCACCAAGCTCCATTGTGTGCTTGTGCGTCGTTCTGACTTCGACTAGAAGTATCTAACAATGTTCGAGTCAGGTGCATTTGCCCGGCAAACCGACGTCCTGCCAAGGCCAAAAAGAGAACGGAAGAGGAGTGAATATTGCAGTGGCTAAATCTTCAAAACAATGTGTTTTCAATGACGATATTTTATCTTTAGCCGTTTTTGAAGCTCAAGTTACGCTTACAAAATTTAACAAAGTTCAAAATGCTCAGCAGAACGTTACTCACCACCGTTTCTTCAGAGACACAGTGATGCTATCGTTTATGATTTTATGAAGAAATCAGTGCCGCTGTTACACTTACCAAAATGTATTCCCATTAAGGAGAAAGCTTTTTTGTAGCACCTCTAGATATACCGAACAGACCATATTTACCCCATAAAAGTCTCTACTACTGGTTTGACTTAATATGGCCAAAAAAGGAGTTTCTGGTATATTTTTGGCATCAGTGTAGTAAACAAAAGATAAGGTGTTTTTGCTAGCTCTTGCATATGATCATCGATCAACTGTTGCTCAACGATAAACGAAGAATTATGAACACCTATAAATAAACTTGTATCTAAACCGATTTACGGGACACAAACTCTATCCGACGCGGTTAAGACCCGCGTGGTTTTTCAATACCCCTGCAACAACTCGAGATGTCTGCAAAATCTCCATACCAAACAAATGGAAGCTTATCTTAAATACGCACTGGAAGCCGAATCAAGACTATTCAATCTAGGCGCGTATACTATGGTAAAGTTTAAATATTCAATACTTATACTAAAGTCTCTACTATAAGTGTGAGGTTTTTATTTTAGGAAAGATTAACCATGCATAGCTGAGTGGATTGAAGCATAGCTTTTCGATCCGGATCAAGTTTCGGTGAACCTGCGTGTTCGAGCAGAACAGACTACGTTTTTGATCTTTTAAACCTCAAAGTGGGGTACCATCTAGATGCTACTTTTGGTTGAAAGTTATATTTATAAATATATACTTTAAACCGAGAAAAAAGCAAATATATATATAGGCAAAAAAATCGGACTTTCGTTTTATTGAGGCATAGCTTCTTGCACCCATTTTGAACGGATAATATTCATACGCCTTCATTTAGATTTTTTGTCGTTTTCCGTCATTTTCCATTTCACTGAAGAACTCAGATCAACTTTGAGCCGATGAACTTGACTCCACCAGCCTCCTGACTGAGTTCATGCTAGCTAGTGATGTTGTTTTTGCTACTGTTGCGATTCGTGGAGAAGCGCTAGGGAAAAGGCACTACGCAGAAACTGACAGGCCTAACTTTAAGGTTCCTAGGTCTGTCTTTCCGACAGAACATGTTTCGGAACGCTCATGCGCTTGTACGTTCCTGCGGTATGTACCACTTGGCTTCCATCACTGCCTTTGTGGCGGCATAGTAGTGTAGCAGCGTTTCCAGGCAGCGACGCCGCAGAGATCAGCGTGGCTGAATAATTTACAGTTCCGCTTAGACTGCTAGCCCCATGGTCGCGGCTGCTGGCAATGGCTTATACCGTCGCCGTCTCTTCAGTGTATGGGCTGCGCCTAGCTTATCCTGCGCTCGCTTGTGCTTCTGCACTTTGGACAGTAACCAATAGGGTCTAGTTCGTATTCCGTTCAGAAAGTCAACGAGTCGCTTTGCCGACCATCGGCATTTGGGGCGGTGCATACAGGAAAATACGGAACTGGTTTTGGTCATAAAAACACGATGTACAGTTTGTACAGGATTTCTCCGGTGGACTAGGATTATGTACTAAAAGCGTACTAGATCAGAAGGTTGTGAGTTCTCGTTTTTTACGTTACAGTGGAACTACAATGATGAATTGGCCATTAACCGCCTACCCGTATAACAGCAGAACGGTTTATCTAATGGTTGCCAATTAGGCCTTTTTATGTTGATTAGGTCCACCGCATTTTGAGCTTTTTTCTCCGATAAACTTAGCATTCGTCTACTTACTTTACAGAAGAATACCTTTACAGAATAATGTCTGCAAGGAAAAATCTTGAATATTGGTTAAATCAAAGAGTTTGTTCTCTCAGCCAGTGGCGAAAGTTTCTATATTAGCTCCCAGATTGTAAGATACTAGCTTTAGGTCACCGAATAGAAATGCTTTTATTGGTTGGGGCGAATGATTCATAGCAACAGTTGCATTAGCCGTATTCGGGCGGGGGACAGTTTAAACATATCCCTGATCCTTTTGGCCCTAGCTGGGAAATCACGATTCCCTAAATTGAGATCTGACGAATTGATGCTTGATACGCAAGTGCAACGTTGATAATCGGTGAGTCCGCTTTTTTGGAATATTCTCAGGTCGCCTTTATGATTTCTTCGTTTCTTTATTTCTTCTGAGGTTTCTTTATGATTGAGGCCACTATTGCCTCATTACTTCTTGGTCTACAAAAAACGGCATTCTTAATACGCAGAATGGATTCGATAACAGGTATTTAATCCGTTGCGGACGATCAGATAAATTTAAAAACAACAAAAAATTATATTCAGAAACCCGCTTAACGAATAAGTAAATGGCTTTTAGCTGTATGATTGACAGATCTACAGCCAGAAGTGCAAACACTTCCGCATTTTATGTATGTGCTCGGACGTTCACATCGGCTATCCTAAGGTAGGGACTCCTCAGCGCTGCGCCAACCTTTTTCTCTCAATAGCCGCAAACACTCTCTGGTGTGTCTGCGGAAGACCTAAAATATATTTCACTCGTGCTTTGCTTATACATACAGGGAGCAGGATGGAAACATAAGTGGTCCAAAGATGGACACATGACTTTAAAATGTATTTGGAGTTTGTAGTCAGTTATCTATGGTTATGTTCCACTATATCCTGAATCTTGAAATTGTGTAGCTGTATCATAATGTTCAGTCTTCTAACGTAGTACACTCAAACGACGATATCATTTGCAAAATCGTTTAGCTTTGTCGTTCATCGAGCATTACTGTTTTTCGACAATGGACTCGCTTTTCTTAATTTCTGCTGTAGATGCAACCAGGTCATTCTTATTACTAACGTCGCTATTGGGTTAACGCGGCGTACCAGTAAATCGCGTAATTTTACATTGTATAGGATATAAATTCCCGTTATTTAAGGCATGGTCTCCTCTAGGAAAGGGTTGTACTGTTTTATTGACCATATATATTTTTGAATTATTGATTGCGTCCAAATGTTCTTTCCAGCCACGTGTCTAAATAATTTACGTCTAACTTTCGGGATAAAGATCCGCTTGAATGACAATAAAAAATCAAATCGAGCCGTATTAATCCTGCATTAGTCTGTCGAGAAGTAACGATTATATCAAGACCTTTTCAAAAATGTAAATCTAAAAAATTAACTTATTAATGTTTTAAAAATAAAATTAATTTTCAAAATTAATCAAGATATTTATTATCTAGAGCATGACTTCTTATCTTAAATTAAAGCATTTATTTTGAAAATAAATTATAAAGAAAAATCTTTAGAAATCTATGCACTATTTTTAGAAATTATTATAATTTATTTTAATTCCTTTCGTACTAAAAAATAATCATTTTTCCAATAGATCTGCTTAAATTGCTGTAGAATTTTAACTATACGAAGGTATTGAAATAAGGTCTTAAATGGGTGCTAAGAGA
>MNPL01026901.1:16730-28882 GCA_002081605.1 Tropilaelaps mercedesae
GATCATTTTTCCAATAGATCTGCTTAAATTGCTGTAGAATTTTAACTATACGAAGGTATTGAAATAAAGTCTTAAATGGGTGCTAAGAGAATGGAGTATTAATTATAGGCTTTTTTTAGAAAAATATATAGAATTTTTTAAAAAAATAAAAAAATTTTATTTTAAAATGGGACAAGAAGACCGTAAGAATCTTTAATTGTTTTATCGAACCATTACTTATGTAATTATTAAACCGATTGTTCATCGAGCTGACATTTCGGTAAGCATCCTCTCGACTTATACGTCTGCACGACGCGCTCTTCCATTTTTAACCCGAAACAAAAAGGACTATCTAAGTATTCCATGCTTTTGACATGCTTGTGTGAACAGGCAGTTGCCCATATGGATCTGTCTGTCTTTTGCCCCTTTGTTCTTATTTTTTGGAGACGTCTTTCTTCTCTTATAAAAGGCTTGTCCGTGAACCTTTTTAGGTAAAAAGCATCGATAACCGTTGTGACAACAACTGGTAAACCATGATGGCTCCTATAAAAAACTTGCAGACAAATGGCCGACACAACTTAGCTTTTTTTCTTCAGTAACGCTTGGACTCATATAAACAATCACGTTTTCTTTCTCACTCGTTTAGAAGCAACAGAAGGCAACCACGGATATCCTTACGATATAGGGCTTGCTTAATTCACAAACCGTACTCAAAATGCACTCGTACGATGTTTCGATAGTTAACTCGACCGCAATGTTATTGAATCTATGTTTGGTCGCATTTGAAGTTTCATTTAATTACAGACGACCGGTCATTACGCAATATGTTAATTTTTCGTTTCGCTCACTTCAGTGCTTCAGTATAAATCATAACAATTGCGTTCTTTTCTATCAATAGATACAATTATGTAGAAGTCCGGTTACTTGACATGCTCTCATTTTTTTGAGATGTTACTATTATCGATGTTATTCTATATTTTGGCGGTTCCTTTTATAGCCAATGGGTGACTCGTTAGTCGAACACGTGCCCGTTCACTAGTTTGGCAGCAATTGAGAGATATCATACAATACGAGTTTCTACATGACTCCGAACCTCGCTGGATCTTATTGTCCCAATTCTTCAGCCCCGATCTCGAAGGGTTTTTCGGTCGATGGCGACCGGGGCCTTAACTAAGAGCCTTTGAGTTTCTCTCTTTTATACAAGCATAGGATCTATCTTCGTGAACATACTACAATTAAACAGGGGTATCCTTAATTTATTCCATGGGATAATTTCACGCTATCGTTTGCACTCTACAAAGAGTGAATGTGCCGTTAGTCATTTCTCTGTCATTTCCTGAGATGACGCTCCATCAAATAAATGCAACAGCGAATCAATTTGATTACTATCAGGAATAGAAATAATTGATGAAGGCTTTCCCTCGCACAGTCATGATGTGGCAATGAGCTGTCTGCCATTTGGATTGTGTTTGACCTTAACCCCTATTTGCGCAGAAAAAGCGCCCGATCATGACACCTACTTTATGGAATTATTAAATTACTAAAAATCGGAAAGTAACACCGGTGCACATATAAATAAATTATATTGCACGAACATGAAAAAGGGAGACCGCATTACAATTGTTTTTTACAAAACTACATAATCCCAACCAATCATTCTGATAATAATAATAATGATAATAGTTATTATTATTATTATTGTGAGTAATACATATCGATCGATTGGTTAACCTGGAAAATATCGGGATGCGTCCTCTCTAACTCCTGGCAGATGAGCCTCAGTTTGGTGCTGACGTCGTTCGTTGGATATCCTGAGCATATATTTGAGACTGATTTTAGCCTTTGCAACCCAAGCTTTTTGTGCATCGGGCCACATGAACGTAATTTGGCACGCAAGTAGCGACCACACAATGCTTTTGCCTGTTCGGTGACTTCTGCGGTAGTAACGGGTGCAGCTTTCCAACCGATACTCGTTGATAATCTGAAAAAAATCGTCAAACCCATAATCAAGCCAGTTAGTGTGTTAGGATTTTTGAACGTTTATCTCACTATGTATAATAAGAAGAGTCCGTTTTCTCTTACATACCGCTGCTAATGCAGATGAAATAAATAACTCGAATCTACGGGCCTTTCTTTAAACAGACGCTCACATCTTCGCTACGACCCGTCTACACGTCATTCTGCCAATGCACACGACCCAAGTCGCCCGTTCTGAGTAGTCATCCCATGACCCAAAAGCCGTGGTAGAGAAAAACGTGTGAAATTCTCATGCATAGTTGCGATTTTCCGTGTCATTTGTTCTAAAACCTAAACAGCGGAATTTATTTAAGAATTATTGTTGACGGTTGACCAGCTCCTATCGAGCCAATTGGCAATAGTCAGGATAAGACACACGTCTGTTTTCGATATTATATAGTGGAAAATTACCCTATTTGTTAAAAAGCGCCATAAAATTATGGGTAATTTGCATTAGTTTTGCCCTTTGAGTATATCTTGAATATATACTCAAGTGGAGCATGATCTTACACTGCGTTCGTAATTCATATCTTTAGTGACCAAAAGTTAATACTGGTCAAACCTGTTTTTTACAATTGAATTTTTTACGATGAATAATTAGGAGAAATCACATTTGGAGTTTTCAAATAAGTTTGAGGGCACTATTTGCGAGAAATACACTATTGAATCTCTCCGCTCCCGGATTTGAAACTGGGCACTGATGTCGAGCGGTGCTTATACAACTTGCAGGTTCTGCTCTAAGGGGAAACAAATTTGAGGAGGCTGCCAAACTTAACAATGATCCACTCCCGGTTTGGCCTCATAGTTGTACAGACCACATACATGATACATTGATACTAACGAGTATGCAATGATTATCACCATTACTCGAAGGCCAAAATTCGCGGATCTAAAAAGACAAACCTTTACTATCCAACAAAATTCCTTGCTTGCTTGCTATGAGCAACGTGAATACAACAAACATCCTTTTTGATGTAGTCCTGCCACAGGTAGCAAAATGGAATGCTCAGCTGCGCACCGTGTAATAAAATTGAGTGGTTTAGACGGCTTACGTGTTAGGATTATCGTCAGTCTAGCACAAAGTGTCATCTGGTGTATATATCCGAAACTCTGCCTATGTGCCTGAATGTTGATGCAATATGCTTGCCGTTTATTCTTATAACATAGACTTGTCACACTCAGCAGAATAAAATCGTATATTCGATCATGTGAAATTAAATGGCAAACGTACAGAAAGCAGAATAGAGAACGAGCGAAAATAAATCGCAAATCCTAAATCAAGTCTCATTACCATTGAAGGTCATGTCCTGGTGAACAACTAGAGGAGAGACACAGAGCGAAGTAGAAAAAATAGTAAGTGCTTCACCCTGGGCCTGATCTGTATCCTTTCTATATTTTCGTGGGATCAAGAAGATTTGCCTAACTTCCCTCAGCAAATAATTGGCTAACTCCACTGTATTTGTAAGTCACACCGTGAACTATACGCATATGCCATTTGCAACTGCGGCCTGATGTAGCACTGATGCTATAGACAAGTTCGCAATTGAATAGATCAGATTAACATAGCAACTCTGTGTTTACAAGCATACACTGTTTTGATTGTTCCTATCTGCGGCTACTAGCGTAGGCTGAATTGTTTTTGCCGTTCATCGAATAAACTGGCATTATCGATTGAGCGACCACCATACAATCAACTCGGCTGCTATCTCGTGAGGTTGATCTTCCTTGACAAATTCTTATACACAGACTTAATTATACTACAAAAACTAAGAAGTTGCACCGATACACCTGTTTAGGGTTGATCTGCTATGCTACATTCAACATAAAATCTTGCTCGTGGCATTCTTAAGAAGCAGACTTATTGGCCAAGGCATACAAATATCAACTTAACGAGCAAAGGGCCCTAAGTGTTCACTTTCAGAACACAAGTTTTAGTTTGTTCAAATCAGACTAGTTGTAATCACTAGTAGTAACTAGACTACCACGCTGTTCTTTCGGACGATTGCACCTGATTGTAAAATCGATTTGCAAGTGCTTCCTACAAGGGTCAAAAGGAAGCTGATGTGGCATAGTCATATCAACCGAGTAGAAAGTTGACATTTTTTAGGGACGAAAACGTCAGCTTTTGATACCTACGCTTTCAGACCATGACAATCACGAGTCGGCACACAGCAGCCCCATGTCACCGAAACTTTTTCAAATAGCCTCGAGATGTGGACAAATTCATTGCACTTTTGGATACTCCAAATAGAATAAACGGAAACAGCTATAGATACCTGCACACAACGTTCCAACAAATGCACCAAGTCTTCTACGAGATTCTGTAGCACGTATGTCACTTCAACGTTTAATCAAGCTGACGAACTCGCGCTCGACCCATTAGTTTAGCTAAGTAAAGGAGGAATAATTTATAATTATTATTCTAAGTCATAACGCAAGATTTACGATGAATGAAGTACTAATCATTATTTGTATGGTATGCAATGAGCCTGAATAACACCTAGCCACTTGGTCCAAATTCCTCTCAGTTGGTGTTCTATGTAGTTAGATTAAATAAGTTTAAGCTTCGTGCAGCGCGGTCTAAATGCTATTTCCGTAACTTACTTTGCGCAATAAATTATTGTTCTTTCCTGATAGGGCATCTTCTATTTGTGTTTGAAACTGGAAACATATTTGTGTCAGTCATGGAAGCTCAGTGTAGCTTTACTGGCGTTTGCAAGAGGATTCGTGCCTCAATGACTAATAAATTTAAGCAGCGCATCCAACGAGTTCCTTTCGCTGGGAGAAGCTAATATTCGAACAAGGCCTGGTACTTTTACGAAAACTGCGCGAATTGAGCTTTTAACTTACAGCATTTCTATGTCCGTTTAAGTTTGATCACAAAGATTACAAATAAAGCGCGTTATCTCAGAAAGGAGAAGGAAAATTCTGCTTTAAAAACTGCCTCAACAGAAAATTTGTCACTTATCGCCTCGTTGCCCATATAGGGGTCTCCGGCAAAGGGGAATATAATTATTATAATCCAAGAACATTATTAAGGGTTGATCAATCGTCATAAGCATTTTTATCTTGTTTTGAGTTCCAAAGAACTCAGCTCCATATATAACAGTGCACTAACAGTGATTGCCTCCCTTGCCTGAGGGAATCACTCCTGGTACACACGTGCTCCACCCAAAGCAAAGAACGATTCAGTGGTCTATCGACTCGCACCGATTCAACACATCAGTGCCATTTTTCTATCGCATAGATACAATGTAAACGATGTGCTTGCAGTGCTTCATGAATTTGTACCACACTACCGTTATATATCTGATTCTGGACACATATCAGGCGTATGCTGCTAGTCCGTAGAATAATGCCATTTAGTTTCTTTTCAACACAGAAGGATAAACGAATACAATTGTGTTGTATTTATTTTCAAGGTACAAAAGATAATGCAATATAATTAAAGATTTTATTACTTACGGCTTGCTACAAGAAAGTGATATTCGAACTGCAGTGCAATATTTCAACAATTTCGCGAAAATTGCAATTTAACAAGGAATTCTTTTCGCTACTTTAGAGTTTTGAATTGACATTTATTTTAGTAAAACGCCTGCCACGATATACATAAGCATTCGACGCTATTCGTATTGTACACACCCTGACGATCCGTCGTCCAGCCATATTTTGAAGTGTTCGCACATTGCAGCTGGAATTACCGCTCCGGCAGCATCTCGCAGTCTACGGGGGCGCCAGCTAGTGCAACAGTACCAGTTGCTCCTGGTTGTAGTGATTTCCCGAGCAGCTGCTGAGGTTGAATATCGTTGGCGTCGTTCTAGGCGCTCCTCCCGCGAGAAACACCACGCAGGAGCAAGTGAGCCAAGCAAATCGGCTGCTTCTTCCCCATCATCGTTCGGAATGGGAAATTCCTCCATTGGGTTACGTCTACCAAGAAGCGGACTGCAGGGTTGTAAATCCCCACGACGCAAAATGGTTCGTGCAAACAGTGACCTGCCACTGACATTGACCGTACTTGTCGACTCCATTGTATGCGCGCCCTGAATGACGGCGTGCAAGACGTGCTGATTCGGCCTACACCAATGTATGTATTGAAAGCTCTAAATAACTCTTCTTTATGTGAAATCCTCAGCTGGCATTTAGAAACCTGCACTAATACTAATTCGAATTTAGGTCAACGCCGTAAAAGGGACGAATATTCGGAGAGAACCAAAGCAACGACGAACACAAATATATGCAGAATCTCGCATAAGACCTCGTAGTTAATGTGAAGGAACAAACTGCTGCGAACTAGTCTACTGCAAACAGTTGGTCCCATGGTACCATACCAGTGAACACTACGTGGCGCGTTTCAGGCGCAGGGCGGAAGAAAGCAATCTGCCCGGGCATTGGGATGACATTTCCCTGTATCTCCTCACCTGGAAGAGACAGCGAGAGATTCAAACACGATCTCTGCCGCCAGCCGACATGGTATGGAACACTGACACGAATCCAAAAGAGAAAGAAGCAGATCCAGACACTGGTGCTTTGGATCCATTCCTTCGCGTTTCACAGTAGGAAACGCCGTCGGCAGTGGACGCGATAGTGTTAAACAGGAGTATTCCGGAGAGGCGCGAACAAGCAGACGCCTGCAGGTGTGAAGTCTCGTCGCATTCTCATCTTGCGTAGTCATCAAATATGCATAAACTCGACTACGGAAAATGCACCGTGTAATGTCAGGTAAGACATAAAAGCCGAGTAGCTACGCTGGAATCAGTCTGATTAAATTTAGTAGTTTTCCTGAATTGAATCACACAGGGTGCCGCTGTGTCAGCTCAAGGTGCTTCAACGTGCGTATGATACAATTAGACTTGGTGACGCGTTTTTACTCATCCACATTCATTTTGAGGTAAACTAGTGAACTTGCAAGGTAATAGTGTTCAAAGCTGAGTTATTTTAAACAGTGAAGATGGTTTAGAATAATAATTGCTGTACAAAAAACACACACACTATGAACGTATTTCTGTATTTCTGTGTACATTTTATAGTATTGCTTTTTTCAAAAGATATATAAGCGTGTGAAATGGAACCCTATCATTAGAGGCTGTCAGCATGATGTAATCTTAGTGCACCAACCATATCACGAATTTTGCCTGTCCTCGAACTTATGTTGAACGCTATTCGCAGAACCAACCATACGCTCTACTATTTTATTGCCCTAAATTGCCACAAATTGTAGAATCATTATGGAGCCATAAATATTGCAGAACCATATATAGAACCATAGATATTGTAATACCATAAATTTGTAGAACTAAACAACTGTGATTGCAAGTTCACTACACATTATTATCAAGCAAAGAGAATCGAACGGATGGACGCCTGTATGTAGTAGCACACAAATTAACACCTGAAGCCGATTTCTAAATGCAAATCAAATGTGTACTTAAGGACTGATGCTACATTTGAACAACCCGGGATTTACACTAAGGTTGCGAACAATTGCGCAATACAGTAATTTACCTTATCGTTTGTGACAAGCCACTTATTTTCATATAGGCGTTGATTAACCGCAGTTTCTGCAGTAATCGTTGTTCTTAAACCGTTTACTCGTATGAACCCTACACAAAGACAACATGTTCAACTCAGATCAAAACACGAGCTAACCTGTGCGACATCGAAGCCCCGACACTGGACAGCTTTCGTAGGCGTGCATTTTCTCGTGCGTGTTCCGCTGCCGCTGCATAGCCGCTTAGCGAAGGTCTTCTTTGGTGTAGTGATGATGGAAGGCTCAACTTGCGCTCGCGGGGACTGCCCGGTGCGGAATGCGACAGCCCTTGACCCGGGACGCACAGCCTGTTCAAACTTGAAGAACTCGCGCTGAGACCCTGGGCCAGCGGCGGCGACAAACAGGCTGATCCGAATGACGAGCCCGGCAGGTCGAGTTCCACATCGACATCGGACACCGAAATCGGGATGTGGGTTAGCCCTGAGGCCGGACAGCCGAGCGTTGTGATGAAAGGAACACCCGATGTCGACATTTTACTGTCTTTATACCGATCCCGATGCCACCTGCCTGTGACGGTGCAGTTATTGTTCCGGTAAAGAGTATCAACGTCGTTGCGCTGACTGGTGCCGCTATAATTGCTGTGGTTCCCAGCGCTGTAAGTGTGGCTGACTTTCTTGTCACTGTTGCTGTAGCTGCTTTTTTCAGGACTAGTGGTTGAATCACTGCCGGGGGTGTTCCAAAATTCCTCTGCGGTGCTCAGAGCACTCCCGTTGCTGACAATTGTGCTTAGCCTGTCAATACTACTATGAAAATCGCTAGTATATGGTACTGTTGTTGTCGTTGCTGCTGTTTCGGGGCGAATGCAATGCCTCAGGGAGCTGGAGAATGCCGGTGGTGATAGGCCCACGGAAAGTCCCGAATCGAGCGAATGGTAACCGAATGACTCCCCTTGATAAGAAGAGTCTTCTAGAGAGTGCAGCGGTGTTGGTGCTGCTGAGTTTGTTGGAGAGTATTCATCGACTAGGTGCCTTTGAGAAATCCCGTCATTGGTCTTTCGTTCAGGGCGACGCTGAAAGAAGAAAAAGAGAAGGAATAGTGATATACCGTTATCGTATGTATAGCGAAAGAGCACTCATAAGAACTTAATGATCCGGCAGGAAATAAGCTCTTTAATAAAGGGCTTAGCAGTTATTACGCTTCCTTCAACCCTGACCGATGAAACGAAGGCACGACAAAAACTTGATGAAGCATGTTTTGATAGATTGATTTCCCACATATCACCCAGATAACCCTCAGTTCACTCTCAAAGAAGGTGAACGATCTGAAAACATACCTGAACACATACCTGAAACATTTGGCCATAACGGATCTGTGAATACTAGGCGTTACATTTTCTTTAAAGCCACTTGTAGAAACGATTCAAATTTTGTATTTGATGAGTACACGTGTAAGATGGATCGTCTCCACCAAAGGAGTGTGATATCGAAAATGTCAAAATTTAAGTGCCTCATTTGGACGTGCGGCTTTGTGAAACCCGCGTACGAAGGTTTTAGGCAAGTAGCCCTAAAATATCTAAATAAAAGGGCAGATGCTGTTTAGCAATACTACATGCTCACATCAAACTTTTTCCAACTAAATGATACTCCACCGCAGATCAGTTATAATTCTTCTACCTCATCAAGAGCTAGTTAGAATAAAATAAATACAGATTGCAGACATGTAAACAACACAAGAGCAAGAATATGTAGCCGAACGCCCTCTACGTCTCTCTCTCCCTTGAGGGTTGCAGTGGTGTGCTTTTCAAACTTAATTGTCTTTTCAGAGATTGTCTGCAGCACTTGATGTCAAAAGTAAGGCCACAATTGGAACATATTGCTATTCAAAAACGCAGTACAAACCATCGAAATGGCCAGCCACAGAACCATGGTCGTAGCAACAAACAATACCTTAAAATGGATTGACAGGGTGGTCTATTATGAAACGGATAACTCTATGAAGATTTAGCGGCGGCTCATTATCTTAACCGCAATCCTAATTGGAAAACAATAGATAATAAGACGAAGTCATCTGTGAGTCATCTATAGGACAGTAAACACACAGGATAAAAATATTAAGCTGAGACAAGACAGAATATGACGTTACTATAATAAATAGAGAAACCTGGAATCCATTACGAAATTCATCGCCTGCAACGCGTAGCCACGCACTTCCGATTCTGTGATGAACCACATCACAGAATCGGGGTACTAGGGGACTGTTGGATGAGGCAAGTAAATAAGTTGTGGTCAATAATACTGGAAAACCAAACTGAGGAAACTAACCTAACTCACAAAATAACCCGCGAAAACTGATACATGTCTTAAAAAAAACTTGCTCTGAAGTTTTCTCTGACGGTTTGGAAACATTCACTAAAGTGAATGTACATATTGGGGTCAAATCCGATGGCCGCAAAATTTTCATAAGATCCCGATCACATATTCCCAAAACTAAAAAGTGAATTAGAACGGTTATGTAGTGCCGGAGCTTGTAAAAAGGTCATATATTTGGGACATGCCGTTCTAGTTGCGATAATAAGAAACACTATGGTAAAATTAGGTTATGTCGAGACGTTTGGAGGAATTTAATGATATTTTGGACGATCACCACTGCCCATTACTGCCTATAGCGCTATTTTTATAATTTTAGGCAGTAAAAAATATTTTATAATTTAACCTATTGATAAGGGATTCGAAACTCTACTCACTATTAATATAGCCATTGGTCTTTATCAGTACAACAAACTTTCGTTTAGGACGCAAGTGGCCCCCGTTGTTTTCCAAGAAGTCATGTACAAAATTAAAACAGGCTTGGCGGGGGCTTCTACCTAGCTAGACCACGTGCTAATCAGCTCAACTGCTGCGGAACATGATAATAGATTTATACAGCTTTCCCTACGCGCTAAAATAGTCAGATTCAAGTTTCCCTGAACCTCAATAAACTATTTAGCTTTATAATCGCCCCAGAAAGATGAACATCTGAACTTGAGAAGGTAGAAAAAATAATAATGTAATAAACATATCACCACCGACTAACGTATCCGAGCTAAAACCACTGCTGAGCAAGATTACAAATTATTTGGCCTTTGTCCATAAATTAAGAAAAATTAGAGGACCACTTGATAACCTTCAAAATAGTTATGTAAAGGAAAGTTAGAATGGTCAACTGAATGCCAAAACTTGCCAGTCAGCACGGCATCGGCGCGGTAAATTTTTATCGATATCACGATGGATCAGAAAAGGTAATACAATACGCCAGCAGATTTCTAAGGAAATCAGAAAGAAGATATGCCTAAGTTGAAATGAAAGCCCTGGTATTTACATGTCAATGATTCCGTGACCTCATTCATGGATGAAAATTTATTTCGCTTAGCGATTATAAGCCACTGCTGATTTTTTCAATAGTTAAAGGGAAATATCCGTATACACCGTAATCTACCTAGAGAGATGGGTATTACGGTATCAGTTTGAGGTTAAATATAAAAAGACTATCGACTTCGGTAACGCAGACGCATTATTACGTTTTATACTTGGACAATAGTTTAATAAAAAACCGGAAGACAAAATCATCGCACGTATTGAAGACTTGAATGTAGCATTTTTAGAAATGACATTGAAAGATATTCGCTATGAAACTATGCGCGACACAACCCTTCTAAAAGTAATAAGCTACCTACAATGCGGTGAATGGTCACAACATGAAAATAATAATAAAGAACCCAATACCTGATTTTTACACCAGAAGAATCCATTATAATTACCACCATAACCATACGTTTCGCAGCCCTTCCACCTTAATGACAGACAGAGAGCCACAGTTCACAGCTCAAATGTTCAGACTTTCTCAAGTCTCTTCCATTCAAGCCTAATCGGACGGGTTAACTGAACGATTAATCATACGACACCGCCGATTCGGGCATATTTTGGAGAAATTATAAAAAGAAATTTAAAGACTCCGATATCGCCCGCGATTTATTCCGAGGGTCCTATAAAAGTTCCCAAACGTAATGGGAATAATCTCAGCGGGACTGTTCTTTGGACAAAAATTTAGAACAGTAGTCGACCTCTTAGCATTCAAGAAGTCAGATGATAAAGAAAACAGGAGTCCTCCTTCTCTTGTTTGTATTTTATTAACTAAACCGCGCGATCACTATTAATGCTTTCTATAAAGGTCATCTGTCTGGGTACAAGGCATCAAGGGGAAAGGTCACCCAAACTGGTCATCGAGAGTAATACAAAAATAAATTGGAAACGTGATGTTTGAAGTAGGGATATGACAAGGAGTGGATGAGGCACGTAAATCAGCTGAAGGTGGTAAAGGGCAAGTTATTCCAGATTAATACAGCAGGAAGACTACCTGCAAGCCCAGAATTAACAACTACGCCACCATGTAACACGTCTAATAAACTGAATCTATTTGAAACACTTCAAGCACGCCGAATAAGGAAATGATCTCTGGGATTAGCTCCCACGGCACATAAAGAAATACCATTCGGCACGAGAAGGTTTTTGAGAAGGGGAGGTATAACGTGGAGTTTAAGATAGCACTAAAAGTAAAATGATTTTCTCTATAAAGACGAGATAATAAAGTTCAATTTTCTCCTATATATATATATATATATATATATATATAT
>MNPL01026901.1:29467-41487 GCA_002081605.1 Tropilaelaps mercedesae
ATGCATCTTTTCAGCATCAGTTTTTGGGGTCTCGTACATAAAGAAGGCCTTTGCGTATCCATCACTGAGGTTCGACTACAGCAACTGCCGTGCTTCGGTTGTGGCTCAAGACAACTTTGCTGTAATTTGATCGTGTGCTACTAGGCTTAAATTAAGAGACATTTGCTCAGTAACGGCGTGGAACTGAAACATGTATATTGGGCGTACATTACTATGTAAATGGTTATCAGATAGCTCCACAAGGTTGTGAATCTTTTTAATTTATGTTCTGTAGGGTTAAGTTGGTGAAGTTATCAAGCCTGTCTTTAGTGAACTTATTCTACGGGAGCAATGTTTGCTTTGTTTATTCTTTATTACTAACTAGAGAGCACACTATAGTATGAAAGACAGCCCACCATAGTCATGTTACCCATTCAAATTTAGTAACATTATCTACCGTAATATATTCCAGCCCCGTATACCGTGGTTTAACCAACACGCGGCCCACTTGACTTCGGCCTAAAAGACATTGTTAGATTGCTTTGTATACTACTACTAAGTAGGTAGTCTGAACTGTAACCTTACCTTGTATCTCAATTCAACAACGCTATGTGCTCATTGCTAATTTGGATTGTGTGCAATCATTTTATGCGCTATTCTATTCGTATTTTTCAATCGTTCCAACGACCATTAACAAACCAATAACCTAAACACGATTGCGTTAATATTCTTCCTCCAATACTACAACAGTTCGGTACAGCTTTAACAGTAGATTTCCATGATCCTATTCATATTCTCTAATCCCCGATCTGAAGTACCGTGTAGAATGAGTGGAACTCCGATGATATTTGTTCACCGTCCGCATCGAACTGTCGCAAATCAACGTAGGAGCGTTCCATTATGTAGATGGTCGGGCCCATGGGTTGCTGGCTCACTCACGGCCCGTTGTCCATATTTGTCAGCCTTATCAGTACTCGAATTTTGCGCACGCTGCGTGAGCGGAAACAGCCGCATCAGCTGTATCAATCCCACATGTGATCAAAGTGTCATTGTTTAACCCGGTCAGGTGGAACGAAACATTGCCGCCTTTTCTCGCGTTTAGTCTCGCATCACTTGAATTTTACTCACCATTTCGACCATGACGTCGGCATGAGCACGTTCATCAACAGCTGAACACAGCGGCAGACCAGATTGCAGACGATTTGAGCCAGATACTAACATGTCAAGTGACGCCAACGAATGAGTATTCGCGTATACGCTTCAGACAAAAGTAAAAAAGGGGTAGAATGCACACGCAGACCACCATGAAACTGGCAATAACACCGTACCGCTACTACGATCTGACCACTGGCGGTCGTGAATGTTAGAATTTTCTTTTTTTCATAATTTTAACATTCTCGAAGTGCTTTCTTGCGTGCAAGGTGTCGTTCCCCTTCATTTCCTCGATGAGTTTTGCATATGCCGTGCGTGATTCGATTATGAATATCTTTATTGGTTTAACAACTAACAATGCACCGTATATGCATGTACTAACAGGACGCTCGTTCGAAACGGCGCCGCCGTTGATACCGCTTTGAGATATTTTTCGTTCTTATTTAGCAAGGAGAAAACCGTTCCAACGCATGTCCACCGTATACACCAAAAATAACAAAAAGTCTATAGTAACGCATAGTAACACATAAGTTGTCTGCGCATATAATTCACTCGAACACCGTGCTTAGTTATACCGAAAATTTGTGCTAGAAGAAAATGCAGTCCAGATAAAAGTGTCTATTGTGTTTCTCGGTAGGAACGGTGCAGTTTATGCCCTTCCATGGTCCTTAAGACAGGGTTCCATTTACTATAGTGACTTGTGCTAACGCCACAACGTGAAGCGAAGCGCATTTGATTTTTTTAGACTAGTATTAGATAATATATTCGTACTGTGAAATTATTCCTGACTATGAAACATAATTAATACTGGCTAAGTCTAAACAGTGGCCCCATAATTAACTGCAGATTATTAGTTATGGCCTTATATATATTCGCTAAATCCAGGTTATGGCTTTATAAATAATCGCTAAATTTGGGTTCTTACCTTCGTGTGGTATTTACCATATCCCTAATGGTAACATTCAAAGGTAAATATTCAAGAAATGGCGATAAACTAATTTGGATACGAGAACCAACGTATTGCTGTTCGTTATCTCTAAATGAAATAATCTGGTTCTGACGAAAATTGTAACAACATTTTTTTGTGCTCTTGTAAAGATAGTTTTACCATAGACTCCCTCGTTAAAGCTATCAAAGAATAAAAAGCCAAGTTTTTGAAACGGAATTTTATTCGGCAAAAACTGACATAAGATAAACTAAAAGTCGATAGGCAACAACACAGTGACAGGTTTTAAATAAATGTCACACACGTTGTATGCACCACTACCTTCCTATTGACTAAAGTTAATTGGGATTGTCATTTTAACTCCTGTAGGTTACACTGACGTTGTATTTTAGTACGTATTCTCGCCTTCAAGGCTCTACAGTATTGTTCCTATAAGGGAGACCTGCGTGACACCTATCATGACCTCGCACTCCGCTGAGAGCCATTCTTTGTATTTTTAGATCACTTAGGCGGCTTGCGTCTCAAGTATGTGGTTACCTCCTTTCAAATCTAGCAGCTTCCAAAGTTTTGGTATCTTATAGGTACGAACATAAATAAACGGCATCCTAAAGTCATTAAGGTGAATTAGTTGTTGTTGACATTATTGCAATGTTAAAACCGAATTACCGGCAGACATCGGAAAAAACGAAAATGCTCATTAGTTCACTGCACAAAAAAGAGGGAGACGTCATTACACTGAAGAATAATACCGAAGTAATATAATTGGCTACAACGACTGCTGGTGTAAATGCAGAACCATATGTTTTATTTAACCATCTGTGTATTATCCAAACAATATTGCGACGCAGTAGTCGTGGTACAGTTGCTAATTTTGTCGTAATATCCGACGCAATAGATAAGACATAGATATACTATTTTTTTTACATTTCCTTTTTTATCAATAAGCCAACGGTGGCTCCATGAGATGTAAAGAATAAATTGAATGGAGCAATCGAAATGTTCATAAGAAAAAATTGCGGTGAAGATGCCTTACATCTTTTTATTTTAATACGAAAATAAGTTTTTGTTTGGAATATAATTGGCATGCGTAGCCTTTTCGGACCAGTATACGAGTTAGTAAATTTTCGATCACTCCTTTTCGATCGGTTCAAAATTGTCTTCATGTGATTAATGGTAATAAAATTCTATAACACGTGATATATCCACGGTCCAAGAAGGTTGATTATAGGCAACAGTTAGTCTTGCGTGACCGACGGTAGTCAACTGTATTCCATGTCCTATCGATCAATATCTCCCTTCTCGCCGTGTATCTAGCTCCGTTGTGGTGTACGGAAAATGAATGCTAAGTCATATTGTCATGACACTTGTAGGATTCTAAATAAACTATAATATTCTGCTTACGGCTGGCAGGCCAAGAGTCACCTCTATAGCACATTATAGACAGTATATCCCAACTTTATTTGACTATAAAGTGACATATAACGTCATAAGGTATAAAAATATGACCCGCTATACAAAATAACAATGACTACAAGGGCTTGCCGCATTATGGCCGCGCTTAGGAGTGATACACAGAACGTACACGCATCCATATGAGTTATTCGACAGCTAAGGAGACAAATCAAGTATCAACTTGGTTTGCTGATCCGGGGCTAAATGTACATATTTGTGATGGTCTAAAGTATTAATGAGTATTGTAATGCGCATACGAATGAACAGCATTGGTTATGAAGCACTCGTAATTTATGAAGTACGTACTCGTAAATTATCAACGTGCATATCTGACAAAAAGTATAAAGTTGATGCGTATTGAAGAACAGTTTCAAATAAAAACATCTATGTCACAAAACGTTAGAAGAATTATATTCTATAAATTACACAAAAACTCAGCATTTTGTAACACATTGATAGAGTTCAACAGCAGTACAGCAAGGGTTCATATTAGTTAACGATAAAATGAATTTTACAGGAATATATAAATCAACTTTTTTCCGCACAGTGGACTCACACGAGCAGCATATATGCGCTCGCTTTCGATAGTCAGTCAATATTTAATAATGTCACTAACATCAAAAGAATGTCAGAATATTTATTATTAAGTATAAAGTTCGTTAAATTCAAGCACAGTTGAGATATCATTATTTTCGTAATAACGCCATTTTGTATTACTGTTATACTCTATTACTTAAATATTTTCAGGAGTTCTTTTGCAGTATGGACTTCGTCAAATGAAAAAGGACGCTGGCGCCTTTGACTCTGTCACTGCTGAACTAAACAAAAGAAGAATAAGCGCTTTTCCGTCAACTAATCGTTTGCCAAATGAAGAAGTATAGTCGTCGTTAGGAGACCTCATGGTCATAAGATAATTAAATGAATCGTAGCATGAATTTAAATATTTGTGTCAAGTGCACGGAGTCGTTTACTGGAATTTGACCTGGTCTTTGGAAAGTCTATGCAGACCAGCTGGTAAAATGTGCGTTTCACCGCGTTGTAGTTTTTTATGACGTCTTCTTAACGACTGCTAAATTGACGATAGCCATATTTTATGTTCAAACAGATCATATGATCCCCCCCAGTAAGATAGCGCGGTGGCTGGCTATGATTGTCAACGTTTTTCGTGCAAAAAGTGCACAGTAGACCAGACGTAGTTTTCTACGCCGTTCTTAATTAATGTCACATAATGAAAGACGAAAATACAACCGACACAATGGCCTCTGAGCGATACATGAGTTTTCTGCAATCTGCGACTAATGGGAGACTGGCATCTAGACATCAGACGAAGAGACCGACATTCTGCAATAGTGTCTTGGCGTTAATCGATCTTTTATGTTGATATCCACAATTACCGAAAGGCAATGTTTCGGAATCTCGGAGAAGATTTCGCAATTTCTAACAGAAATTATCTTTTCGCTTTTTATTTGAATTCACTCCGTGTGATAGCTAAACCTTCTGGATAACTGCAAGCTGCCATAATTATCGATACTTATTTTTTTTTGATCCGTATAGAAAATACGCTAATTTAAAGATCAGTCAAACGCCTTACTGTTACAGCGGCAAAATAGACATACGTTGTTGCATTCACCGCCACCAGTTTATGATAGTGCTGTTTGTTATCAACTGTGTGCTATGAGTCTCATGATTCTTATTTTTCATTTTCGTGTATCAATATGATGTTGTTTAAAATCTCTTCCTTGCCCCTCAATGATATGCGTTCTAAATATTTGTATTAAAAGCCGGTTGTAACTAATTGATGGAACTGATATATTATTATGCTCGAGAATTAGAAACCTTCTGGCTAAGTTAGAGATTGCGCATCTAGATTAAGCAACAAAAAATCTCCTGAAAACATTTCTCGTATCGAGGTTAGACTAAATTGCACCAGTATACGGATTACTAATAAGTAATTCTTATAAATAACAATACGTGCCTGCAGTTCACGCTGCTCCTCTCGACGAATGTGTGAGCGCAGTGCGGTTGGGCTTGCGCATGCGCTCTTATTTCCCTATTTTTTCACTTCGAGCGCTTTTACTAATCTTTTACTAATCTGTATTTCTTGAATCATTATGTTGCGTTTAGCTCTCCTATGGTACAGCAATATGCTGCTGTGTTTGGCCAGATGTTAGACTTAGAATAATTGTCATACTGCAGGCTAAGTGCAACCGTAGTAGACCTATAGATAATAGGTTGATGCACGAATTGCAAATGTGTTTCTGTCTGGCCGCTTTACCTAACAAGGTTGCCTTCATCTAACGTTATACTAAGCGTTATTTTCTCTTTGTCAATATTAAGGTAAGTATATCGTTATAACTTTCTTGGCATTGTATTTTTGACGAAAGCGTTTTGGGAAATTGTCAAAAATAGATTTTCATGGCAGGTCTTACTGCTTGCATAATATAATGTGTTGAACCAAACAGTTAGAATTTACTGCCCCCTTTCACGATAACATTGTCTTAAACTCCCAATGTATGATAATTCATATTATACATGTAGGCTGCGCGTGGGGCTCAAAAAAGGCAGGGAAAAAAATGTTTTTTAATGAAAAGAATGATCAGAGGCATATAGCTCATGTAAAGTTAACAAAATTACGTAGACACACAAACTGCCAAAGTTACGTAAATTGATTCCTGTTTCAGGCAAGGTTCACAATTAGCACTTGCAATTAACTATATCATTGGCATAGTGCTAAATGTTTGTTGCATCATTTTTGTGCATAAATTCCGTATGTCCGTAATGATAAACAAATAAATTTCGCCAGTTATATTTGCAAGAACAAGTTGCTGGCACGAGCAACCTTCAAACATCGGTTTTTATTGCAGTAACATACTGTTGGCCTCATGAACTTCCAAAGTCTAGTTTGTTCCCTTTGGGTTAGATTAGAATAAGCCGTATTCTTAAGCCATCGTGTGCGGGAGATTGTGTTTTGACCCATTTAAGAGTAAGCCATCTGCATGCAAGAAATATAGACAGAAAATCATTTCGAAGTGAAGCAGATTCCTCTCTTGGTACAGTCTTCGCCCTCTGCATTAGCTTTAGTTGTAGGCATTAATTCTTGTCAGATGATCGTTACATATACGGACTGTCGAGGTTAAATCAACGGTCATTTGTGTTAGACGAATTTAGCCCTTTGTCAGTGATTTAGTGGTACTGTATGATTAACTAAACCGTGCAAGTCCACAGTATAGGTTATATCTAATATGTCCTACACCATCATTTTGTAGTCTATTTTAGTCTTTCTTTGATGGATCCACTGCATCAATGTCAAATAAATACAACGAGGACAGTTAACTTTTTTTAGCGTTTTACATCATCAGCAAATTCGTCTGTGATACTATGTGGCCTTCCTACGCAAAACAATTGACTTAGGCAGAGCATTCAGATGTGAAGTCATGAGCCTGTTAACCCTTTCAGTCTCTAGACTTGTCGTTTGAGTTGTTTATCAATTAAAGCAATAAGCGGACTCTAGATAATAATGAAAGGATTAATTTCACTTCGCAAGTTTATGGTATAATGACAAGACTTTATTCATCAAAGCAAGAAAAAATATTGAAAAGTTTATATTGGCTATATCGGTATCTTCTTTTGTAAAGACTGTCAAGTGCTATAGATTGTCTAATTGTAATCTTAATGATTGGTATAAGGCAGTCGTAAGGCTGCGATATCAACGACGTATGCAACTCTGTTCGACTTTTGTTAAAAATAATGGTGTCAACAAGTTTCTTGGCCAATGACTTCACAGTTAAGGAAAATTCCAGAAGTGACCGGAAGCGTTTATCACAGTCAATGTTTCAGGACCAACTGCGCATCAGATATTTTATGAGCATACCACTGATATCCTCATCTCACTATTCATGTATTACGTATTAACTAATCGCCTATTCTATAAGAATTTTCTGTGTGTTTTCTATGCAACCGTATTATTCCGCAGCAGAAATACAGCGCCAGCTTGTTTTACTTTATAAAGAACAGAAGGCACTTAGAGACAATCTTGCTAACTAATAATTGAAATGGCAAGTAAACAGACTGTGAACGATCTCTTAGTCTATATAATTAAAACTGCCTTGCATTAATGTAGGTCATTCCCTTCAACGTTATAAGATCAGACGTTGCGTTATAATTGTCGTAACATACTGATTATATTTGTAGGCTGATACACGACAAAACTCATGAAGATTTTTCAAAACGTAGCATAAAAATAGAGTCGATGTTTATGCACCAACGTGAGCACAGATGTTAGCTGCTCCAAAATACTTCAGTTGTTAGAAATAAACAAAGTTAGGTATTTAACGAATATATAGTGCTTTTTATCGTCTGCAGATAAATCGGTTTTGTTTATATTAACGCGGGGACAGCTGTCATATTGCAACCAATTTTGCAACACCAGAGTGTTATGGATCCAAGTCCGCGCTGACGTAGTAGTTTTCATCTCATTTTTTATTTTTTGACTCTGGTGTGCATAAAGGTTTTAATAGCGCTTTATAATGATGCTGTGCGTCGAAGTTCGCCAAACGTAAATATGCAAATGCCAAATAAAGAGATATATAACAAACCTCGCTATCGGAATTACTATTATTATTATTGAAATGTTTCTCACAAGTAATCTCAGGATACTTTTCCAAATATATAAAGTGTTTGTACAACAGAGCGATCCCAATAATGTCGATGTTCTGAATTATTTTATTGACGAAATGAAAATGCGTGAACGTTGTAAGTGTGAAATAACAGAAAAACAGTAGCCCAATATATCAAAACATACTATTTAAAGCTTTGTTGTACACAAGTTTTTTCTTACACTCACCACAATATTATCATGAGAAACACCAAAGGTTCAAACCGAAATAAATATTTTTTACGGTGTACCTTTGTCGAACCAACCACTATTTGACCAACCATCTAGGTGCCGTAAGGTGGCCACCTCTAGTTTTTGTTACAAGAAGAAGCAAACGTACCCAAGAGTAGTGTCTGTTATGAAGTAGCGTATACAAAAACTCAAAATGTAGCTAATCATAGAGTCTGGAACCAAACGCGTTTGTTTAAAGAACACGTAACGCGTGTAACGTATCGTAACCCGCGAAGAATAAAGTTATCTGAAGCAAAACATGTTACTCTTTTTGTAGATGGATTGCACCGTTGTCACTGCTCTTTCATTCCGTGTTAATCCAGTTTGCTACCCACGACACGGCTCACGACAACTGATAACGTTACCGAATGTACAAAAACAAGCGTACACACAGACATACACACACAAAAGGCTGGTAAGCGCCACCATGCAACTCTGTAGGATTATATCCTTACAGAGCAAAGCAACTGTTACAAGGAATCATCTCCCCTAAGTCAAATAACCTGTACGACCACTCCTCCCCTTACACCTGGTTGCACGGAACATAGACATCTCGAACGGACGGTACGTCGCTTCATCTGCTGTGTAGCTGGGTACAGTTGGGATGGTACCTTGCCATCAATCTCGGTACAGATATGTTCTTACACTAGCCTTGCGCACCCACGTCGTCAGGAGCAATGTACAGTGTGTTGGGAGGCATGAATTCGAGATACAAAGCAAGAGCACGAGATACGTTTAAGGGTATTCTGTTTATAACCCTAGCTGAATTACTACGTTACGTTAAGATGATGGTAGTCAGTTTTGCACAAAACCACGCATTGTCCAGGCCACCGCCGCAACTATCATTTATACTCGGCAACCGCAAACTAATCAGCAGTTGCAAACAAGCCGCCTAAATATTAAATAAATGTGGTGTGTATGCGTGTCTCTTTAGTCAAAAAGGTTGACAGAGTTTTCGAGCGCTGTATGGCTCTTATCACAGTTGCTTATCTTGCCCATGGAACTTTAACAAATTTTGTTGCCATTCAAACATATCAACAGTGGTATTTAAAAACAAATATCGAGTCATTCATCACTAAGCGTCAGAATGTGCTCATTACAGTAACATTATTCATTTGAAATGGATGTGTCAATGTCTTGTAAATAAGACCAAAATATAGCATTGCATAAAATATGTGAATAGCGGGAAAATAGTGAGAGCGATAATATTTTAGCAGTCATTTTTTGTCAAATTTTGTCAATGCCAACGTGCGGACGTACAATCCATTATAGAGCGTTAGAGAGGGCAAAAGTCAAATGCTACTGGTCTGTCTTTTTCGTCAATCTGTTGGTCTCCAGTTAAAGCTTTTTTAATTTTCGAATGAAGTTAAGAGTAGCCTTCTACTTCACGCTTCTACTTCATGATTATCATCGTCATTCTAGGGCAACTGAAGGCAAGCCAAATTGTACTTCTACGCATAGTTTTATCTTTTGTTAAAATGTTTTTCTATTACCCATTCATCGATACTAGTGAACTGTTTAAAAGTTGGCTAACAACTTGCGTTTTCACTTGTAAAGCCTATATCAGATGTTAGCCACCACTCGTTTACGAATATTGTCAAGAAAAGAAACCAGCGTTCCCTCTCGCTGTACGTATGAACAACATAATTAGACCGAGCAATAATAATATTAGTAATAATAATAATAAAGACGAACTTCAATGTATAGTTTCAATGTAATTATGCCACGAATGTTGTTGTTACTACTATTGCGTCTCGACAATTACAAAATACCTTCGTTTATGTTGTATCATGATATTGAGGCATTTTTAATGTATCCATGACAGCAGCGGTGGCCAGCTTTCGTTGGCGCGAGGTGCCCGTCCCGATCTGGTTCATATTATTTTGGTCAATGAGTGAAAGCGCGTACGGCATTCGTTCCGAATGACTATCATTCTTATTTTTTATTTTTCAGCAGTCGCTTATAGAAAAGGATGAAACAGAAATAAGGTATGTAAAATATTACTAATTAAAATCTGCATTTCAAAAAAATTTGCTAACACTTTACAATACCTCTGCGGTCCCCCAAATGCTTTATTGACGTAAAACTTTCAGAAGGACTTCTTCATAAGAGCAAGGGAGAATCACGGAGGAGTAGACTCGACGCTATTATTTCATGGATTGTTTCCTGTTGCTTCTGTACTTGCTCGAAGAAACAACGCCGCAGGCAGACAGTGAAGAAATTAGGTGTCAAATCATGGGCGTACCTTCAAAGTGCTCTTCGAGTAATCTTATTTCTGATATCTAGGGTTACAGGGTAAGCGGTGGCATTCCGAATGGGAATTGTACGTAATGTACGATTACGTATACATGGCGAATTACGTACGTAGCTGTCTGCCAACAACCGTTTATTTTTTTACTTTGCGGGTATTTTTTTAGTTTTCCAATCAAGCTCCTACAAAAAAATCAAATGACTTCTGTGGCACTTTTTCAATCGCCGTAAACTCAACAGAGGTTCGGGACGGTCTATCTGTTGAAATAAAACGCCCAGTAAAATGAATATATGAAAGCGTAGTGTAATAGATAGTTATAATCAACGTCTTAGTGATCACACCGTTGATGAAAACGTTATTCATGAACAATCCTGACCTTATGCGCGTATGGGTAAATTTATATTAACAAATAGTAATCGTATGTGTTCCCATATTACTATAACGTCGTCGCGATGCATGCCAAAAGCTATAACCTTTACTGCAACTACAGAATTGCTAGAAAGGTTCGTTTTAAAAGGCTTGCAAATAATACATGCAGATTCTTTCGAATAACTCTAAAAAAGGATCACAATTCGATTAAATCAAATTACGATCCTCTTTTTAAATCGCCTTAACTAAATGGCGTTAGCCTCTTAGACTGAGATAACGTGTATCAGCAATGAACAATACTTAATAAAATGCTACGTCCTATTTTCTACAATGTTAGGTGGATGTCTCATCTAAAAACATGTTTATTCTCAGAGGGATATCCGTGGTATTATTACCTTAGTATACAAGAGAACATGTATACTGGCATCGAGGAAAATTAATCACATAATAGTTTAAAATTGAACTGATTCGTTTATATATGTTAATGACTATGGCCCTGTTCCATGGAAGTTAACTTAGTCTCCTGCTAAAAAGGAAATGAAAATGTTTTGATTTTAATTAATGGAAGCGTTGAACATAGCGAAAGCCAATTAGTCATGATGTGTATATGTATGTGGTTTATGATAATCAGGCGTCCTGAGTATTTAATAAGCATATTTCACTTCTAGCAGATTAGCGTAATTTTCCTTGACTTTTCTGCTGTTTTGTTTATCTGTGCGAAAAGTATGTAGGCTTTTCAGAAAATTCACAAGCAACCGACTCCACATTAATCGAAGTCGCAGCCGATTCTCGATTACGAGTAAAAAAACTTAGGTAAGCCTGATATAAAGCTTGCACTTGATTGAGCAGGTAGCATTCACATGTGCTCATCAATATCACGTAAGAAATCTGTCAAGGTGTGAATTTAAGTTGAGACAAGCACGTAAAAGCATGACGTGACAATAAACGCAGACAACGGCGCAAAAACTGTATTTGAAGTTTATATA
>MNPL01026901.1:41497-68313 GCA_002081605.1 Tropilaelaps mercedesae
TACGTAAAAGCATGACGTGACAATAAACGCAGACAACGGCGCAAAAACTGTATTTGAAGTTTATATAGGAATTCGGTTCTGTTAAATGATAGGTGTCAGCTGTTTAATGTTTTTGATAATGAAAGTAAAAACGATGGTGACTTCCAAAATAGTCACTAATGTTGGTCCTAGATAAAGTCAATCGAACTTACTTGATATGAACAGCTGCCTAAACATCGCATTATCGTTTACATCAAGTAAGCTATCAATCATACCTAATAGTCAAATGGTTATGCGAGTATAAAAATACGGTTGACGAAAGATCGACACCGAACTTGCAGCCAACAAAGAGTTGGGTTTTAGCACCGCAGGCTTTATTCGGCCTATGGCAATTGTGACCTAGATCATCATGGAGTTGTCAAATGTAAGCCCTGAGATATCAATCAAGAGATGTCTGCTGTCTAATTGTGGATAGTTGAAAGACATCATACCCCAGCAGGTGGCTGGACGAGAACATTCCTTTTTTATTAGCCAAGTCATTGAGCATGCTCATTGTTAGCAAGTACGAATTATGGTTGTGTTAGAGCCATTAATATTAAATGACACGCTCGCGTGATAAAAACTACTTTGCGCCCATCTGTTGCTTCCCACTTCGTATTATAGTTAATAGATTCTTATTGGCGTGGCAAGGTACGCGGCTCCTCAATGGTACGCTGCCAATGCTGGAGTTGAAATTGTTCTGGTCAAAATAACTTAGACACCAAATTTGAAGGTAAGATACTGTCAAAGATATCAGTGCGTGTGGATTCGTGTGACCGCTCAATAAGCAACTACGAGACTCGATTAAGATGGTTTATTGACATTATTCGTTATTTTACCATGTAATGCATTCGAGAACATTTTCAGATCCAGTTGAGAGAAACAAAAGTGCCAGACAAAGAAGTACAAACAGAAATCACGTTTTTAATTTTGTTTTTAATTAACGCAATTATAACTTGAATACTCCAGGTATAATGTAGTTTTGCTATATATTAATGAGCAGCCAAGTGAGGGAAGTGTCAACTTCTTTATGGCGCAAGCTCAAATATAAATCTTCAAACGTTTCCAGCGTTAGAGTGAGAAAATGTCAGCTTTGCTGGCAGCCCAGACAATGGCCATACACTATTGAGTACAGTCGTTGTGACGATTGTCAAGACATTCGAGGGAGCGTAAACGATAAGGCCTTTTGCACTATAAAGTCGCTTAGAAAGGTGTCTGTCCGACATCTCCTATAGCTTATAGACTTAGAAGTAAATCGAATTTTTATTTTTATTACTTATTCCCTTTAGGTTCTAGGCAACTAAATCTTCCGATCGGAATTCAGAAGCGGCCTATATCATGTGGGCGCGCTTTTTTTCGCGATAGAACTGAGATTTGTAACAGTAAAAATTTAATTCTCGATTTGATTTCGAATTTATTTATCGAATAAAGTGACTACCATATTTATCGCATTTAAACTCATAAATACGGTACAGGAGATCGGGCGATAATATTCTCCGGTAATTTTGGGGTGCTATATTTTTAATGAATGTCAACCAATTTGAACTGCTCACTGTTGAGTTGTAACTTATATACAATACATACATCGCGAGGCAATCACAATTCGATTTCTAACAATTGTAAAAATATCCGTTAAGGTCTACTTTAGAGGAGCTCTTAAGTTAGAGGCAATCGAAATGATGTAATGATACCAGTCAGCTAAATTCCAGCAAAACTATTTTGAGCGTTTGTCGTTTAACAATGATATTTTACTGAAAAGCAGTGCGTCAGAAAATTATTTGAGGTATTTTCCACTTGTACTGTCAAAGTGCCCGTATATGTGCTTATGTAAGTCAAAATTCAATTTATTAGGAATAACCACGTAAGCTACAATTGTTTTTTTGATAAAACTGCAGCCGGCAACATATTCTATAGATGATATGGTAGTCGTCTTCTGCAGTTAAAGCTTGAGCTTCCAGCCTATTTTCCTTCATTACTCTTTTGCCTTCGATCGTTTGCTTTTTCGATCTAACAATATAGGAAAGAAGCTCATCTAACTTACAGCCAGAGTCCAACAACAGTTTTTCGACCCCATTGTAGCCTCTTTATTCGCTACTGGTGACTAATTTTACTGTTAGCGGTTTCACACTTTGTAGTTAAATCAATTGGACGGTTTTCACGCACACGGAACACTTCCTCTGACGACCGTTTGCAATATGACGCTTATTTCGTTGACAAGTACTGAACATGGCGAACTGTTACTACGGCAGCACCCACAAAAAATGTCACAGATAATATTAGCATCTGGAATGCTGCACCACGACAAAGCTAACGATGGAGCCTAGACTGACTAGTACGATGAATAGACCAATCTTACGAACTAAACAGCAGCTCAAGAGTGAACCATCAACGAGACGTGTGCCTTGATCGGGCATCGTTGCTCCGTTTCTATTTTGCTACAAAGGCAGCGTTACTAGCGAAGGCGCTAGTAACTCTCATGCAGAAATTTCATAGGAAAAAGCTGCTCGGTCGGGAGTTCACAACAATGCCGCATGCAATTTCGCCGCTCGTAGGTCCGCTTGGCAGTAGTCCTGTTGGCTATATTCTTTCCTCTGTGGCCAACTTAGAAGCGGCCAGATGCAGCCATCGCCACTTGCGTTCGTCCAGGTGTTGTCCACACAAAGTCGTGGATAGATAGTCCACGGTGTCTGTATCTGCCCTTGCGCGTTTGTGAACGTGTATGTGGATGTGTGAGTTTACCGGCATGGGAGAAAATTGTCAACACCTTAGGTTTGGCCTGAGTACATTTTCCTAATCAGGCGCACTATTTTGAATGAAACACCAAATGACCAGTTAGTATACACATTCTGAAAAAAATTACCAGGCTGAATAAACAGATTTATCTTACTCCTTGCTAAGTGCAAATATAAGTACTGACAAAAACATACAGCAAGATGAATTTACAGCTTATACTCATGATACAGACTTTAAGAGTATATACAGTACTCAGTTTTCATGTCTGCACCGCAAATAAAAACCAATGTGGGTTTTTATATTATTGGAAATTACTATGCACTTGAGCTGAGTTTTACTTGTCTCAGCTAAAGTATTTCGTAAAATGTGGAATTAGTGTGTCATCCCGTATCGTGCCCTACATACTTAAGTTTAGGAGGTTTCCATCACAATAAATAAAAAATTTGAAACGACGATAATTTTACCGCTCACTGTACGAAGTTGTCGTTTATATTAAACACCGTTAAGGACGATAATGCCCAATCCATGAATGACTCCTTCATACCATTTTTGTATTTTATCAGTCGACGTTACTACCAACAAATATAGCAAAAAAAGTTACAAAAAGTTGCATTACCTGTTTGTTCGATGTTGATAACCATATTTTATAAGATAGAAAATTAAATTGAATAATCTCAGCCCTTTCCTCTTTTGAAACTGCTTTATGTGTTTATTCTTCGTATAACCGGACAAATGAAGAAAAAACGCCAGAAGGCTGTTTCGCCTTGTTCTAAACAATTCGCGGGTTCTAGAAGTTCGCTGGCGCCCTTTGCCAAATAGTAGTCATTTTGAGAGTACATTTACTTATTTTTGGGGAAACTCATTCTTATTTCGAGTCAATAAAAAATTAGGTCGAAGTGAGTGGAGGAAAATTGTCGTGATGCATTTCTTTCTTCAAGTCACTGTTGCTTTCCTTGAGGCTCACTGGATTGATCCCAGCTAAGGGTTTCGTTATAGTCAAGCATGTTAAAATTTACAATATACGCGTCCACGCTGTTACCACGCAAGTTAGCGATTTGTTAGGGTGTCATTAGACCGTAGAAAGAATAAGTTATATCTTTGTTATATCTTATCTACTTTGCTTAGCCTCCGGATGGCTCCACGGAATATGCATGCGAATATGAGATAGAAGCATATTAACTAGACTGTGATAATATTACGTCATCTTTTTTTGCCGATAGTTAAGCTCAATCTGAAAACGTCCCAAGTGAGCGTACGACTAGGAAGTCGGCTCTGTCTCCTTTGTGAGACTGTTATGTTGTTTTCTATCAATCACTCTATACTCAAGCTTTCAATCTCACGATACGCAAAAACAACGAGTTTTAAACGTAGTTTGCCCGCATCTTAAAGATATTCCTAACTTTACAGTAAGAAAATGAAAGAAAATAGAAGCCAGAAATGTCGCCCTCACACACATTCCTGCAAATACATACTTGTGGACAGCCGTCACCCATTGTTTTATACGGAAGCTACGTTTCTTAGAGATGGTAGCGATCCTGCTTCTTATTCACGGTCAATTCATATGGTAAAGGTATATTCCTAAAGTTTGGCAGTTGATGTACATTTTTCTTGCACCATGGATGTACTTTGTATGTGATGATGAACACAAGCGCACTGGTTGTGTTTTTAAGGTCGTTATGCTCAAGTTAGCTACCGTGCTAGTTGACCAACAATTCAACAAATAAATAATAAATCAGAATAAGCTCACGCTGACGAACAAACGGTCTTTCGAAGCATAAAATAAGCATATATTCTATTTCAGATTGCATCGTAGCAAAAAAATATATGCGAAGGAGAATTAATCCGGTTGTCCGTTCACTACCATTTACGTATTAAATAAGCCAATAATTTAATATAGCAAGCAACTATGTAAGCACGTAACTACAATGGGAAATTGAGGGTACTTCTGGTTTATTATTGACGTCCAACTGATATACATAATGGCCGCCTTCAGCTCTACCAAACAGCATCTATGCATTTAGCTGCGTTCGAGTGTATGGCACCAGCGAATCGGATTAATTTAGGTATCTCAAAGATTCAGTTATACACTAAATTGCATTGCTAAATATGAATGCGCTCGGACTCGTCGATATTGGTGGTCGATTCGGCATACTCGCCTGCCACGAAAATGTAATTCATTTTGCTTCTATGATGAACACCATTTCGTCGTCCCGTTACGATCGTCACTACCAACAGAGGCAACTAAAATAAATAGACAGGAATGCCAAGAGACGTCGTTCTTGATAAGTCTGCTTGCAATGATGTAAACCTGGTGCTGTTTCTTCATGCTATCAGTTGTGAAAAACCAAACAAACGAGTCGAAATGAAAGCGATGAGGTCTATTGTGTCTAAAGGTGACATGTATCCATCTGTGAAGACCCGTGAATTGAATTTTGGTCATACAAAGGACAAGTTACTGTACTTAATTACTTTATGTAATGCTGTACTATACTGAAGTTTACTATCAGTTATACAAGATAATTAAATAGCATGCCAGCGGTAGAAGAACGCGCATGCGCCTATCGCGCCTGATTTAGTAAATGCGTAGGTAAAAACTGGGTGAAGCAAAAACCCATACGATATTTTAATTCGGACAGTGCGCAGCCCAAACATTAGCAGTGAAGTTAGTCCCAAGCACTTCAGTGAAAGCTCATCATGACAAACGCTGATACCATTTGTAATAGGGTTGTTCAGCTTTGTATGACGGGAATATTATAAAAGTCGATCTGACGGTGCTCAGCTACCGACTTTCACTACAAATGTGGTACATTATTGAGAGTAGCCACCCACGACAACTACCAACAGACTTTCCTCTAAATGGAAAGATTTTTTTTATAAGTTTTCATCTCTGTCGATAATCCCTACTAAGAGTCACTCGTTACCCTTCAAGCTAGTTAATGGGGTGAACCATTTAATTTAGCAACAGTTTCCCTACAGTTACCCCCTTCCGTCATACGACAATGTAGTATCGTTTTCCTAATCGTACATACGTATATCTATTGTAAACACAAATGAGGCCTCAAGATACAGCCAGAAATCTTCAATCAAACAAAATATGATGGACTGCATAGTAAATACCCCCATGCACGATAAAGCTTCCTTCTCTACTCCTTGCTGCTAGATCCATCTTTGCCTCTTGCAGTGTCTTTCTCTACGAGAAAAAACTATTTCGAGCTGTTGAATGGTCATCAAATCCACGCACTATACTTGCCTTTACCGCAAACAAATTATACTCTCATCCACTGACATGTGCGCTGACGCCGGAGCGAGTGCCCGGCCAATCAACAAGTTTTAGAGGAGATTGTTTATTGATGACGTTTAATACTTGCCATAAAGACAAAAATTGGCCACGATGAATAGACTAAGAAATTTCTTAAACCAACAGGATGACGTGATGTCGTGAAAGATTTAGAAGCAGGAAATTCGAATCTCTGAATGTGTAGCAAGTTTTGACATGTCAGTACCTCGGATTATTCTCTTCCATAGAAGTGTACTACATGTAACTTTTTCACAAAAGAGAAATCGAGAAAATTTGATTGCAATTGGCTAACATCGTCTCGTTCGCTGATGTTTTTGCCGCTGCTAGAAGGAGAAATAGAGGCACTCGTCGCTAGCTGGATTTCCAACACTTTGTTTCATGTTTGCGGCACTTTTTTGCAGTTGTGATTCTGTAGCGGCTCGACATTAATGGTATTATCTAGCGTGTTGGTCGGGGCGCCGGTATGTCTCGCGTTGATTGTTGTCAAGAGTTGATAGAGCACAAAGGAACAACCTGCCAGGAAACGAGGAACTGAAGTATGCTGGTAGTGGTGGCTAGTTGGTGTATGGCTAGTCGTACATGTCGTAGAGGTGACGGGCGTTTTGTGAGAAAAAAATTCGTAGAGCAACAGGATAGATAAATGCACTTACCAAAGGGGCTAGTGGTGTTGTTGAAACGAGAAAAAACTATATCTTCTACGAATAGGAAGCAACTTGGAGTGCGAAAATTGAAAAATAAAACGTGGAATAGAGATACACGTCAAAATTCCCGGCAGTTCTGCTTTTCTTTTATTAACAGATGGACGAGTGTCGACGTGTCTTACTAAAGCAGATATAAGCTGGCAAATGATAAGTTCCTATGTTTTTAATTTTACTGTACGCACCCCGCGTAGCCAAACAATGCATCCCTTAGAAAAAATTGATTGTTCCCTTTATTCGTCGTACATGTGAGCATAAAGAAATTACACAAACAGAAAAAGTACACGACAGTAATTTAATCGAAGGAAGCATAAAAGTATCTGTGAAGTATCCGATTCTGTGAAACACAGATCTTCTAATGTCGCTTCTTGTTCAGAAGCTACTCCTTCATTGGTGAGGGTTTCTTGTTTTTGTACAGAAAAGAACTATTGGTATCTATTATTCAACCATCACTTTCACAAATTCGGTTAATGTGACATCCCAAAAACAGTGCAATTCACTTGGAGAGAATCGATTCGTCACTAAAGATGCTCTCACTACGTTGGCTAGCGTTTCATAGACTATGCACGGTACATCGTTTTTATGTAGAATCCTGCATTGGTTCAACGTTGGTTTCAGCGGCGGTTGACAGATGACGAAGTCCAAACCGTGCTCTCTAACAAAGCCATGTTGAACAAAAGGTTTTAAAAGTAGGCGGTGTCACTTTTCTTAAACGAATATAGTTCATACAGTTCCGTCTATGCTAAATTAATATGAAGCAACTTCTCGGAGTAATCTTCTCTTTTCGCATAAGTCCCCACTATAGGTCCGATAAATTTTATAGGCACTTTTATCGTGTCCACAAATGTCTACTACACACACGGATGACTCCATAGATAGCTCAGCTTCACAGCTTTACATCGATAACGTTTACTGAATTGGGATCTGGCTTATTTTATTAAACAACAAATGAGGTCTAAACGAAGTGTCGTTGAAAATGTTTACAACGTCAGTTAACGTTTGTTGCGCTGACAGCAACTAGCCCATTAGAATTTCTCTCGAAATGAAGTGCGCAAAATAGCACAGTTACATTTCATTGTGTACATAAAACATTAATAAAAAAAATACAACCATTGTAAATGCCTATTCGTGCAGATTAGCGGCAGTTTAACGCTGAAACGGATCGCGAGCGACTCTACATGGAGCTCTCATAGCCATCACGAATTGATGTTTCGAAAAATCATTCATATAATTAGCGATTTATATAAATATTTGCTTGTGACACCAACACGTCTACTCGTTAAATTCACTGCTGTGAGTCAGTATATTAATCTTGACAATTAGTTGACGAGCGACGATGTCGTCATGAACTTGATGGTTTATAGTGTGGACACTCAGGGACCGACAATGTGGTAATATTAAAGGAAAAGACATATTAAAAACTCTGTGTCGAAAGTGAAAAGGAAGCGTGATTTTGGACAGCTAAATTTGTTGTCCGCGAATCGTCTACGGGTGTAAATGAAAGGTGTCGTATTGAGGCATGATCACATAGAATTTTCGAGTGTGTAAACATCCTGGCAGCATTTCAGTGTTGATTAATAAATCGTCACCTGTTTAGATTTATCTTCGATCCGCGAGCGAAAGACTCTTATAATTCTACCCTGCTTCGTAATTGTTATTATCACCGGGCGAATATACCTTTGGTGCTAAACAAACGTAGTATTAAAAGATAAGCTACTCAGAAGCGTAGCGCGTATGCTTGACGTACGAATAGGCATACCATAGCGTGAATTTCCTCCGTGTGCACAAATATGGTTAGTCCGCTATCTCTCTTTTGTTTCAGTTCGTGGAAGTTCGATTATTAACTATTTTCTGAATTTAAATGATTTGCATGCAATGCATTATTAACAAATTCCGACCACCCATACGACATATTTTTCGCGCTGGCTAATTAATTTTAGCACCAATTGTTTCCGTACCCCGTATTCTGCATACTCGTCAATCTTATATTTTTATCAATTAAGATAACGTTTTATTAAAAAACCTGCTGTATATTCCGTAACCATATTCTCATTTCTGGCTTTTCGGATGTAAGCGTTATGGCTATCAAGTTCTTTGTTAGCAAATTGTAAAATCTGACAACGGCATATCATCAACTACCCTTATATCCCACCTCGGTTCCGAACGCACCGATCTCATTATTCGGACAAGGTTACAGGGAACACTCCAGTAAAACGTCTAGTGTGATTATTCTCATTTTCTACAGACTAACATCGTCAAATCTAAAAAAGGTGTTGACCTGTGCCTGAGCACACCTAGCTACGTGTCCATGAATTAATCGTCGACCTTTAATCAGTTTCCTCGATTCACTATCACTACAGATATAGTGGATCTGTTAAACATTACTGGCGCAGTTTCTTCCAGTCCCTTTACTATGCCCTGAGCAATAGGCTTAGCACTCACGAATATATGCGAAGCAATATGAATATTTTGATTGAAAAAAACGGATAATATACTTTCATCCATCGACTACAAAATTGTTAAGAAACACAAAAAAATGCTTTACAAAAAATAGCTTTATAATAGGACTCTCCTTTGCTACGTCCTACTATCATATATTTAATTGCTAGCTACAGTTTTTGTCTATGGTACGACAAGAAGTTCCATAGACGCATAGTTCAACCACCGATAGCCGCGTAAAATTCTGGCCCTTATAGAAGAGAATTGTAATAAAAGCACACAATTATGAACTTATTTGCCATAGTACCTGTGAGTTACAAATTATCGTCAGTTCGCTGGGTCAAAACTTTCGGACTTTTTTAAACATCTTCCACACAGTTCTCTTTTTTGTTTTTTTCTTGCTTTTCAAGAGAAATCGACGACAAAGCGTCCACATACTCGGTTTTTCTTGGCTCCGCGTTTTGTCTCTTCTTGTGCGCCCGAGAGTGCTAGGTATTTTTCCATACGTCAATGGCCATCTTTGTTTGAGGAAAATGAAATTGTTTGCCGCATATCCGCGTGATACAATGTTTATGTCGACTAGCAAAAAGAGTAAGTAGACCATTTGGGTACGTAGTACAAACACGGTGGTTAAAGGTCTGGCCTCAGACTCAGGCCTCAAAATTCAAATGCAGCTAGAGCTCAGCAATTGTTTGAAGTTAATTCAACTGTTCATACCCATATATTGTAATCTTGCAATTGACAGCCGTTGGTACTATTCCACAAGCGAACTATAATATATGTGAACACAATTTTCCCCGAACGCTTTGTGAGTTTAATCTAAAATAACCAAATATAATAAAAAAATATAAAATATGATAAAAAAACAAGATTTCAGAAAACACTATAAAGAGCTACACTTGAGGCCCAAAAATTTTAAATTTGCTTTATATTAATGATTTTGTCAAATTCGGTGAACATATATTTTTGACGGCATAGACAGATAATAATTTGAGATATTTAGTACCGAATATAATTGTATTCGTCCACCTTCACATCAAGTGGCTTCCGTAAATAAACCGTAATATGATTATCGCGAACGCCTTTATGCTATTAATGGTTTGAGTAGCTAAGAATACAGTCGCAGAACACACTAAGTTTCATTTAATATTCTTGGAGTCTGGATATAGCGCCTTCCGCCATATCCAGATTCTTATCACTTGTTGCAGTTTGAAACATCTCACGCTAGAAGACAAAATTGATTGAATTTCTTTGACTAGTTGTAGGGATACGTCGTTCTCTTCAACGCCGGTAACGGAAAGTGCGTCATGAGCTTGTTCACTGCAGTTAATTGTGCTAAAGCTTACAGTAACCGTACAAGACGAGATGGCCTCAGCAACAATACGATCACGCAAAGTTTACAGAAAGACAAAAGACCAAGTACACACCTCGACGATCCACTTCCGCTTTGGCCTTTTTTCATTTGTTCTGCTATCAACTGATAGACAGGCAAAAATCCTAATATAGGGAAACGTCCGACTACCACATAGCTATAGCTTGTTCAAGTATTACTATGATACGCATTCTGAAAAACAAAAAACAAAGAAAAACAGAACGCCGTTTCACGACGGTTAACTTTTAGGACCAATGGGATTTATGAAACCTTCAATGAAACTAGGGTTCTAATGCACTGCACTACATATCCGGTAACTCCTTTGCTAAATGACAAAAAGTAAAAGCTGACATCACCGTCTTCAGATAAAACGATACAGATATATCAAAGGTAAATGTATACACCAGTACAACAATTTGGTAGAATAAGGCTGGTAAACTTGTTTTCATTGAAGCCAACGTCAAAGCTATCTCAGCCAAACGTTCTCGCCAGTGCTTGGCAGGCAACAGCACATGGTTTCATTAAGAATTATCAAGAACGTAGATATGCGGAACTTATTAAGAGTCGTACCATAATTTCATTGATTCAGTTTCAATCCACTAGATTTTTCAAGTAAGATATACTCGACGAAAATGCGATATTAGGCTCTGAATTTCTTGGGAAACGCGCTATTATGTTACTTATACAAACTTGCCCATGATAAAAATTAAAAAACCCTTTTTGAAGCTTCATTTCTCGATTCAGTTTTACTTTTTACGTTAACGACATTATATTCTGCTACATCAATATACTCTACTCGTTAATATTTTCTTAATTATTTTTACGATATCATATTCATATTTTTAGATGTCTCCCACTAGGTATAGTTGGAACAGGAGTTCATAGCAAGATTGGCTAAGTTATCATAACTTCAATTAGATTAGAAGAGTGGTGAAAAAAGTACTCAGATGTGCGAACGTAAGTCTTTCTATGACGAGCACGACGCATTTGTAGAGATATCATCCTATTGAGGTGCATTCCGCTATATAATACACGCAACGTATGCTATCTAACGTACAATCTATACATTTTCCATATTTCTGCGATATAATGTGTTTTGAGAGTCCCTTGCTCTCTCCAACCTCCGTAGGCAATACAGTGAATACAAATGAACTCAAATTTGAACATTACTTTCAACATATCCAGATGCGTACACATAAAGTATTGATTATCCATTTAGAGAACTATGTTCTTCGCTTCATCTGCCTGGTTACACAAAATGCAAACAATCCGAACATGATCATGTATTTTCAAGCCCTGTCCAATCGCTCCATTGAATACAGAATCGCTATGTTTGTATATCCCTCTCTGGCTAATGAGTGCGTTGCCGAAACGCTATTTAGATCGGAGTCGGCCCATACATACTAGTAGACTGAACGACGACATACAAACGTCCTGCAAACTTTCAGCAGTTTATAAAGGGCAAGGGAGCTTTGCACATGCAGAAAATAGAATAATATTAAATTTTAAACTAAAACAGGTGTACATAATTAGTGTGTCACCCCGAAAGATTGACATTGTTGATTGTATCTGTCTTTGACACCCTCGCAAAACTAACCCACTGGATCTTTCCGATAGATCCAGACCATTCGGCCAATATTCTTTGATCAAGTAGCTTGATATCGTTACTTTATTCGGCTTTTATCTATATCCACAGGCGATCCTTACCCGAGTTGTTACACTTCATGCAGCCTGATGTGCATCTCCATGTGTTTGCGGGTGGTTGGTGTATGTTGGTTGCAGCTCACGTGTACGCCGCGCTAGTCCGACACTACTTGTTCGTCAGCGAAATGTATCATCGCCTTGCGTTTAGTGATCCACTCATTGTCGTCCGACTGCTTCACCCACTAGTTCACTGCACATTGCTGTTGATGCTACTGTTAGCCATAATGAAAGTTATTACTAGCGAGGCCATCTCCGCTACACGTCACATGCTATGAATTTCACGTCATCTCATCAAAGCACAATTGAAGAGACGCTGAAAGACCAGCATGCACACAGGCACACACATTTTTTGTTATCGGCAGCAATATATGGTATTGAATGCAGTAATAATCCGATTGGGGTTGTTGGTTGTGCTAGCACGTCGACATCTCTTAGTGTCATTGCTCCAAATACGCAAATGGGTATTGCACGCTTACTTTCGTACGTAGAGTTATTGTAATATCCTTATATTGCAAAGCACATATTTCAACCTTATTGTTTCTTTGCTCGTTGAATCGAGTTAAACAGACGGATGGCACAAAACTGGAGTGACGACCAGCATTATTTCGTAGCCGCTAGGGAAGGATGCTTCTCCATTTAATTAGGTGTTCATGCGACACTTCCCTTAAACTCGTTTTAATAGATAAGTAATCTAATCTCTACAAAAATATATTACAGTTTTTCGTCAAGAGATTAATTGCCAGTTTAACAATCACATCTCAGAAATTATTAATTAATTGAAGAAAAACCTAGTCGGCGATGATAGCGACAGGATCAGCTAACGGAATAGCGTTATCTAAGTTCAGTAAAAACCACTATTTTTACGCAGTATCAGGTTTCCTAATAGACAATGGTAGTCGTCACTCCGTATATATGTTTAACTGGCCCGGAGGAGCTGGCTCTTGCTGGAGTAACCCTCAGCGACTGACGTCCGCGCGGCACAGTCCAAAGGGAAAGGGTCTCCGCCGAGAGTGGTCAATGAGGGAAAGAGTAGAACGCCTTTTGAAAGAAAGGGTCAAAACCGCTTATACCGCCTTTGCCGCCGTCGCAGTTATAGAAGCGTTTATTAGGCAACTGTATCACCCGTTTTATCCATGAGCACCCGGTAAGCACGCTGTCGGATGACGCGGTCAGTCGCGGTCGTACAATGACCTCAGAAGGCTAAATGGATCATCTATAAATCCTAATATTCACTACTGTATTTGTTTTATAATTTCCACTCATAGACAACGTAATCGCACTGAGAAGTGTGCGTGCAGTTGACGACCTATCAAGCTATCAAAGCAATACAGTTAAGGCTTGCTATAGCTGCCCTCGTGGGTGACACTGGACCGCACATTACATGAGGTAGATGCTCTTATGCAGTAACGATGGATAGACGTCAGAAGTGTACGCCATTCTCTCTGACTTTCGAGCCATAATAGTACGGCTATATTGAAACACGCTTGCAAGACATAAGTACTGGTGTTTTCACTGTTGAATAGATTGGTGAATCCTCTTTGGGCTCAGCAATTCATAGCATTAGCTCGTTTTGGTCGCCAATAACATCAAGACTGATCAATGAGCTAAGTAAGCTTGATAAGTAAGCTTGACATTAAATTTACCGCTATATTTCCTTAAAGAGAAACGAATGTATATCGTGAGGAAAGTTCGCACACGAATCGTAAGCGTGGCGAACGGCTACAAATTTTAGTATGTCTATAGTAAGCGGAGGCTCCAATACAGCCGTCTCTTGAAGATAAACATCGAGAAAAAACACACTCTGTGTTGAAAGAGAACTGCAGTTGTTAGATAGACGAGCTTGTTAGTCTGGTGAAGACCGAGAAAGCGATTTCTCAGCGATCTCTCAGGGAAAAATCTCAGCTTGAAAATATGTAAAGTTGATCGGTTTTAACACCGATTTTTTTATCTTTGATAATTGTACAAGGCACACATTGTACATAGCACCTAGTTTGGACTTCAATGCAATTTCCGCTACGCGCACGATGCGAGAAACGCACAGTATTTAGGTTTACACCATGCTCAAAAGACAAGCATGCTAAAAATAAACTCCAAATATTACGTCTAATAAAAAAACGGTGGACAAACGAGCACAATCGTAAACATATTAGTGAAAACAAACACGAACCTGAGGCCTGCAGGCCCTTTTTTACATTGGATGCGGCAAAAATATGCCTTAATAAATATTGCGAGAAAAAAGCACATAAAGTATTTTATCTCTTTGTGTACAAATCACTTCGCCAAATCTTCGTCGGTGGTCTATATTTTTAGAATAAAGTTTGATGTGAAAGTTCGGATTAGGCAACGGAGAATTTCTTTCGAAGAACACCTATATCTCAAAGTAATGTTAAGTAAATATTGCCCTCAAATGTCAGTTACTAATTAGTTACAGCATAAAACTTTAAACCATTAGTGCGCTTTTCAATTTCTTTTTAAATTTGTGTTTTTCAAGCCACACTTTCCACTCTTACTCACTTTAGGGCGATTTGGCTATAAGCAATGACAATCATTCACAGTGCATAAACCTGAGAACACCTTTAACAATAGACAATACCGTTCGTAAGAAACTAAATTTATATGGCGCCTGTGCGTATACAGTAATTCATGCCATGAGGGCAGTTTTACAAAGCATTCTTAAAATTCTATTCAAGGTTGAGTTTACCTTACCTGTTTCGGAATGAGATCATACCTTAACTTGGTGAATGAATCATATATCAATTTAAATGCAAATGAAATAAACATTTCATGTTTACAGAGGAGTAAACAACGTTGCTGTGCTTTTAACCTACATCGCCCATTTAGTTTGCAGATATATTCCACAGCTTAGTCTGCATCGCTTGTTCAGGCCATAAGCTTGATACGCGTACACTTGTATTTGAATGCATTTCCTAGAAATTTGATCGCCTTGCTACACTATTGAGGATATTGGAGCCGTTCATGAACCGTCAAGATAATGTTGCCCCAGATAATAGCAATAGATTTAAAAGCAATCGGTGGCCGGAACATAAGATAGTACAATTTCTACAATTGCATCATTTTGTCTAGCTTGAAATTGCAATACAGTCTTAGCCATGCGAACATGTTTAAAAGCGAGATACAATATATCTTTCCAACATTCTATCCAACATTCCAACATTATATCAATATTGAATCTAGCATACAAGATATGCCGGCAGAGACATTTTTGTCCGGGTTTGGTTCTTGTGGCAAACGTATGACGTTGGGTGAAGAATCCTGGAAAATTCACACGTATGTAGCCTATCTAATTATATATACTACTGTGTACATAACGGAGATTCTACCAGTGAAATCCCTAGGCGCTAATCTGAAACTTAATATTTGTTTCCACCTATTTCCTAACAATGCTTAACATTGTTTAAATGTGTGATTAAGTAACAGTATGCTATTCCTATCGAATTACATGTACTCATCTTAATCGTCAGCTTTAATGCATTACATCATACAGTTGCATGGAGAAGTACACAGCGAAACATAGCAAATGCTAAGAGTCAGACAACGTCAGAAGATGGTCTCATCGTCAAACAATACCACAATGACGTAAACTCAGGTTAACTTTAAGTACTTCGAGGTTTTCATAGCGCCTACATAGAGAAGTACCACGATTTCGCAGCAAGTTGCTGTGGTTACCTGTTTGTAGTAAATTAGACAGGGGAGATTCCTGCTGAAGAGATATCTTACAAGCTTAGGAAATGCTTTTTTCGATGGAAGGGAGATCATTGCTGTATGCAAGGACAGAAAGAGGTAAAGAGTATTTGATGACTCCGCTTCACAGCTTGTTTTTTCTCTGGAAACAGAAAGACGCCCTGGGTTTTGGTAGTCCTGTTGCCTACATACTGTTCGGACTAGGCTAATGCATAAATTTTGAAGGCGACATTTCACGCATTCCTCTTTACTTTAGCATTATGCAAATACTGGTCTTATTCTCGAATGTTTTACAAGAAAGAGGCTAGTACCAACCCGTAAAGAATATATAACGTGCTCTGTTAAATGTTTTCATTATTATTCCACCGTTACAATAGAATCATCAAATGTTTAATCAAACCATCAAATCAAATCATCAAAACATCAAAAACTTTATCATCAAATGAAAACTTTTTATTTAAAAATTTAATTAACTACGTTGGCCGCACTGTTGAAGTATATTCCGGCGGAGAAGATCAACACTGAGCTTACTCTAACTCTGAATTACCAACAGGGATTGCGTAAAAACTGAGTAAGAAAACTGTAATGAATACTAAATTGCGCCATTTGGGAGAAACTTACCCACGTAAGTTTCTCTCCAAGTGAGCTTAACCACGTAAACTTATCCTGTATCGCTCCACAGCGGTCAAACTTCACGACACATACACGAGACATGAAGATACCTTAGTCAGTTTAAATGGTACTTCAACTTCTTAGGAGAAGAGTCTGTAATCTTGATGATAAGAGAAAGAGAGCTTTCAATACATACTTGTCTGAAATGGTTTTCGGCCAAGTGTATTCGGGGCTTACATAGGTCAGTTTGAACTACATTGGCAAAACATTAGCGCGATTCTTAGCAGCAAGCGAACAACATGATACTCAAATAATTCAGGCTCTTTTTCCGCTATTTTCTCGAGCACAACGAACGCGTTTTAAAACTATATTGGGGCGACAATTTAACTGGAAGCTTGTTACACAACCTCTTCAATTTAACTCTTTTTTTTTCCGACCTTGCCACTTTAACGGTCGCTTGAATCGCTTTCAAGACAGTAGTGCGCGTCCGAATTTGCCTAACTACACGTGCATATACATCTGGTACAGCAACACTCTTGAAAAAATTTCACCTACTGACTTTTTATTTCACCATTTGACATTTTAACTAGTGGTGCGTAGAGGTGTTTATCATAGCTTTAGTATATACAACTTTAGGTTAAAACGTAATTGTACTTATCATACCTTAGTGTTTATCATAGCTTTAGGATATACAACTTAAGGTTAAAACGTAATTGCAGTCAAGAACAAAATAGTCGATTTTCCAATAGGGACAGTCTTCTACAGAATGAGCAGAAAACAAAATGACTATTCTTCATTTTGCCTCTCAATCTAACGAATGGCCTCTTTCCACTAAATTTCATCGGTTTGCAAGTGAGGAAGCTAAAAGAGCATAACAAGGATAAATTTCCGAATTACATTGGGATATACAATGTGTAACCGCAATGCGACCATTTGCCTCCAACCAACGAAAAGAAGCTGACTTTAACATTGCATTTTTTCGAACCCACGACGCAAACGCTTTTTTAGAAGACCTTGCTACTCCCTATAGTAAATGGCATTAAATATGGGGTGGGAAATTGTTTAAAAAGCTTGATGGTGATTGATGGGTATATCTGTTCAAACAGGTTGAGGTTCTTTATTTACAACACATTGTAAATGTTCTATTTGAAACGTTGGCGATCTTTGACGGGCATCAAATTATACATGCATTCAATTGTAATAGAAGAAAATAAAAGTATAGTTTGAAAAACGATTGCAAACTATTGTTAGTCAGGGTTGTCTCCTTTCTAGTACCTCGCTAAAGGAAGTTCAAATTAATGCGCATGAGCTGCTATTGAGCGATAGTAGTGTAACAGGACAAGTTGTTTAATTCTACGTTATTATCTATGGTCTAAAGGCTAACTCATCACATACAGAAATTAGAATTGGGAGTTTGAGGACATTTATCGTACGGTCGCATAGGTCATCAAAAATGATTACTAATTACACTTAAACTACACTAAACTGAACAAAGAATCTTTAGTTTGACACAATCTAGCGCCCTTCTAATGCTAGCTACGAATTCCACGATATCGCCACATCTGTCTTACGCCATTTTGACCGCAAACAGTGAGCCAGATGTTCGTTCATGGTGCGTAACTGGGTAGCTAAGCACGTCGGACGCTGATGGCTCATTAACGAGTCACATTGTGAGATCGAATACCTCGACCATAAAGGTGCAATCGCTAGAAAAGATACTTTTTAGGATTTTCTATTTAAATATGTTGTTCCAGTCCGTTATAAAATCGCAAGAAGCTGGCCGGACATACACCCAGAGCGATGCGTATCATACATTCATGTTTTATATTATTTCGGGGAAGAAAAATACCTGCTGACCACTTAGATGGCCAGCGGAACTGAACAAAAATTAAACCAATTGGGGAGACGAATCAACCAGATTTTGCAGATAAAGGAAGCGCTCGGACACCAGGAAAAAGGCAACCACACGGTCTGTGTCTAGCATTGGACCTATGCCAACTCACTTTACATCACCTCACGTTGATTCAAACATCGCACAATTCGGTAGCAGCATTCGCTTTGCCATAGAGCTCCTTCCGTTGACTGCTTATGTCTTTAATATATATATTACATTTTATGTATATGGTTGACTTCTTACCGGAATATTTCACATGGGAAGATAATGGACGTTGACCTGAGCGCACACTAATTTCTTCGACTTTGGATAAGAAACACCTTTGCCTTTTATTTAACTCAAGTTGCTTTTATTTCTTTTACATGGGGCAATGAGCAAGATTTTCCCGTGTGCAATAACGTTAAATCATTCAATTATTGCTATTTGTAGATTCGAGCACCCGATAAGCAACATTGTAGCGTTACAGCGTACATGTAAATTACAGTAAAACAAAATTATGAAAGCTGGAGTTTCAATGCAGCATATAACGTATTCAGCTGCTGTTCTTGCGGATACAGAAGTGCACAATGTATGACATATAGAGCTGAAGGAAAGTACACACATTATAGCACAAAATTGAATTATCAATCAGCGTTGCCCTGTTGTAATTGCGTTTTAGCTTGTCTCGGATATATCATCTTACTCAAAAACGTGTCTATATTTAAATTTTTGGCAAAGCCCTTTACCATTTACAGGTGACAAATTTGTGCGTATAATAATAAAAAGGATATAATACTTGGCATTAACCTTTTTAATTGGCAATCCATAAATGCGATTGGTCCTTCGCATCGAATTTGCAGGCTGCCAATATCGAGATGCATCACCTAAAGCAATCAAGCGAACCCGGAATTGACATATACAGAATCAGCTAAATTGAGTTGCGGATATCCCCATATTAGTAACCGGCCTGTCCCTCTTCGTGTGCCGTCAGAGATTATTGCCATTTGTTCGATTAAGACAATTATGCCACTAGTGTACAACACCGCCTGCGTAGTAAAATGAGGATAATATTTTACCAACACACAACTGTTTTCACTAAAAATTGAATATGCATACAGTGTACAATTCGGCCATCTGGCCTCCTGCATTGCTTTTTGCGCTTTGCGTTTCAGTTTACAATCTACACAACTAAAGACACCAAATCTGTTTGACGTGTGGTAGTCGTTCCGATGGATAATCTGCAATATTTTTTTCACGTAAGAAGAAACATCTCGATGTCATTGGTAGAAGAGACATTAAGATGATTGGAATATTCTGTGAGTCCTAACTACGAAGCGTTGACTAGTTTAATGATTTTAACATACCCTTTTCTTGGTTAACCTGTTGTAATTTCCGGCAGACTTAGTAAAATAGTTTTCGATCAGTGAGACACTGCAAGCAATAACTGCAAATACCTAAGACTGACAAAAGTGGGCCCGCATTATTCCAGAACTAATCACCGCTTACCTGCATTTTATATAATATGTCGAAGCTCTCATGATCTCATGATCGGTGTCTTGCGTTGAGGTATCAATTGGGATTATGTTTCCGGGTACGATAATTAAGCAGAGCAGCTTAAACATCTTCAAGCAAGTATATTTCGAGAAGGACGTGCTGAAGCTATTAATAAGAAGCTAAATGCGGAAGCAGGGGCAGAGGTTCGAGCCACTGATGACAGAAGAAAGTCTTCCCGAAAACGTATACATTTATGGCAGCTTTGTAAGGCAGGCTTCTTAAAATGCGTTTGCTATATTTGCACATCTTGGATGGAACTACAACAAATCGCAACTTGACACCTAAAATTTTGCTACATAAAGTGTTTCTTCCGTCTTTTTTTACACTTTTCGATGGCTATGGCCATTTGTGAATGATATTGAGATTCAGTGAGTTGAGAGTTACCACAGACGGAAATAGCCGATGTACCGTGCCTAATTGGAGATGTCCTTGTGGCTGGTTCTTGTGGTAGAAACTCCAGCCTAATTAAATACATGGGAAATGAAAAATAATTGCGTGCATAAATTGAATCAGTGCAATTCAACGTACGTGCTGACGGAGCATGTATTCTTATGCGTCTTATCGTATGTTTCTCACCATCATCAAAGAACGCCAAAGACACGTTATGATTAATTGTGTTTATCATGTTTCCTTAACCCTTTACGTTAGGAACATGAGCGGCTACAATTGAAAGCAGTAGATAATATTCCTAATTTGTGCGGACGATAGCTTCAACTGCCAAGTATATTTAATGTTTTAAATTAAATGTTAAAATTTAAAAAATTTCCTTTAAAAAATGTATGATAGCATCAAGTAAGACTTTGATGGTAAAGATTTTAGAGGCTCGTGCCATAATCCTCAAAGTAGATAACATGAAGTCAGCTTTAATTGATTACAAAAAATTCTCTGCTCGATTCTGCTGAGGCAGTTGCGTAGACGATTTAGTAATGGTGTAATAATGTGTAAGACCTAAAAACTATTCATGAGCTTTGTGCTTGATAACGTTTGTTTTTGAAAACATGCATAGAGCACATTTGTAGGACCTTTTTAAGAAGCGCATAATTTCCGCTTCATTTTCCTAGTGCGACAATATGTACAACGTTCTTCTAAGAGAACACAAGAACTGGTTTTAGATTTTTCCGCGCTAAATATCTGGGGTGTTAAGTTTGCTGTACACACACTTAGTGAACACATACGAATAACGTAACTGATTAACGGTACGGCACACACAATTGGTGTTTATTTTTTCCTACGAAAAATGTACATTATGCCTGTTTAGAAGGGCATATATAAAACAGTTCACTGTTCAAATGTGTTGCATGAATTTTTGTGACTCGGTGGGTGATAAACCTTGACCTTATAAGTTTTGTCTGAGATTGGAGCTTCTCTATTTAAGCTGTGAAGAGAGATGCCGCTCCGTATTGATGTATCGGTTTGGCGAAACTACAAAAACTTACATTGAAATAATTGAAAGCTTAATATCGCGCATTGAAAGATCGCACATTTACTATACGTCCGCTGAACTATTAATCTTGACAAATCCCAATACACCCAGCTCACGCTTCCCTCATGTTTTTTCGCATAATAAACATAAGAATAAGATTGCATCCCGCAATTTCTACTGCCCTTGACATCATGGCAAATGCACGAGGTACCTGCAGGATAGCGAAACTACCCTGCTAATGGGTAGCTTGGCTGCCATATGTCCAAGCTATGGGTGTGGCACGTAAGACTTGCGGAGAATGCTTCCTGAGGAGCCACATGGGCCAATGTCTAAAGGGAAAAGCATTGATAGCTTTACATCCATACGACCCATTTCCACTTCACGGGTATGAATCAGTCAGGGATGGCGCTCATAATTTGATATTCTATTTTATTGTGCGCTCTTTTGTTATGAAAAAATCTGATTATATTGTTATTAAACAAACCTTAAAGCCACCATACACGTTTTCTAGCGTCGGTTGCAAACCTTATTAGCATGTTCGTACTTCGCTTTACATTTGAGCACACACCGTCTTCATTTTTGCCTTGGGGCGTCAAATAGCTATATTAAGGATAGTCGTTGACGACTTACTGCTATCGAAATCGGCATGTACCTACAACTCATCATATCACACGCTGATCTTCTTATGGTGTTTTAGATAATCCGACTGAAATAATTATGGTTAGGTGTCCTCGAACATCCCTGCATCTATCTGCCTATCTCAAGTTGCATATTCTGTGATATCACTGTATAAAACTGTCATTAAACGATTACAGGCATACATATCTAAAATCTGATGAACGTCTTATCCTGCTCCTAAAACGACAACAATGGTGGCAGCAGGGGCATTGCAAAACCCAACAGTATTTGTCCTTATGACAAACAACAGAACGTTTCGCCTGTCTGAACACACCACCGGATGAATGATTCGCTAGGTTGCTGCAACAAATTGCGATGTCATTAGAGCGGACTGATCTCAGGCGCATCGTTTAGCGTGACTCAGCATACGTTGATGAGGGCAACTTACGTTAACATACGTCCATTAACGCCACCTCGGGTATTCTGGCATTTCATCACTTAAGGATTTACCTCCGGTGCAATAAAAGTCGGCCAAAGTTGTCTTCAGCAAGCCTTTAAATGGCGATTTTTGATTTGATTCCTCTATCGTCTGGCAGGCTAAGTCAGTTGGCGAATGATAAGCCACCTCGACTAAACCTGAACGTGTTTTCGATATTCCATTGCGTTCCCCTAAAGAGAAAGAAGAGAAACCTTTGACGCGTTTATGTTTTCTTGCTGATTGATGGCTATTCCTCAACATTCACTGAGGGGTAACGGTTACCTTATGGTTGCTTACACGGCAGTTGTTTTAGAGATTGCTTGCTTCATTACTAATACGCAATTGGGACTAAAATAAGGGCTCACTCCACGCAGGTGAAAGTTCGGTCTACTTGAGGTAACTATCAGCTACTATTATTTCTATATCCTTTGTTTCATGCGCCATTATCTGACGATCAGACACCGTTAAGAAACCCGTATAATATTTTCAAGATGTTCCGTGCGTGTTCATTCATAGTGCGTTCATTAGTTCTTTAGCTGTCCATAAATATCCTGATCTATACACATCTGCTACTTAATGAAGAGTTAGCTATACTAGTTTTGGAACGTTTTTATCACACGTCAAAGGTGATCGGCCAAAAATGATTTTTGCAAGTCCTGGTTAAATGTCTGGTTAAATCTGGTTAAACTGGTTAAATGTTCAACAGGGCGTTTACATATAGATTACGATATATGTTTTGCTTTGGTTCGGTCTTGTCTGCTCCAGTATTCTCTTATCAGCTTTCTGACTCGAGCTCGGTCACAACTCGGGAGGACAGACGACCACGGCGTCCAGTCGTTATCGCTGTTTGCCGGCACGATGATATCACTTCCAAGTGAGTGATTTAAAAGAGCAGCGCTAGATAATTGCGCTGTTCTGGCGATGATGCTTTAGACGATTGGCAATGAGTGAGAAAGTGGTTTTGCTTCCACACTACCTATTCTCGCTGTTACCTTCAGGACACGCACGTGCGCTGTTTTCTTGGATCTGACAATCAGAGCGTTTGAATCCGATCAAATGCGTGACTTCGTCATCTCCGTTCGAGGCGGTGATCCTTCCGCGCAACATCGACGTCCACACGAAGTTGTTTATTGCCGTCGTTTTATGTTCCTTGTAGCTTCTGTGGGCTGGTGTTGTTGCGTTCGAGGTCAGATCGTCGTTGTCAAAACAAAAGCATTGGAGTTGCCGTCGCTGTCAGACAGGGCGTAGATCAAAGTAGGTTCAACGTGTTACTTTCGCAGTCGATGGTTTGCGCATCTGCCGATGCTCCGTCAAAGTCGTAAGACGCCAACAAGCGATATCTAGTACACGCACACGATTGAAGCGACAGTTCTTCAAACGATAACTTACAAGGTGCCCGTGAAATTGAGTAGAGAGAGTATCGCGTGACAAATCAGCGATGAGCGCATGCTTAGTAGCAAACAGGTGATCTCCGATCACAATCCTATGCTGAGATCATATGAATAATAGTATCAACCAGACGACTAGAATAGCAGATTATTTCCATAATAGGTTACAACAGTATAATATGCATAACAGCTTTGTTGCTGTCAGTTTATTGAAAGCAAGCTATTTTCTTTCTATTGTTACGCAATAAACGCTTTATCTGTTCCTTGCCCGAACAAATATACGTCGGCCATTAAGAGAAGTACGGGATAAACCGCCAGATAACTGAGTTTCTGGAGGATGTTCGGACACCAGCCAGTGTTTATATTCTAAATATCAACTGTTAACCACAGATATTTTTCCAAACTGTTTGGACCGACCATATCTTCGTAACGAGAGTTAAATGTAAAAAAAACATTCAAATACCGACCAATTAGTATGGATATTGTGTTTTGATTGAAGTTGTATATGTTTGCAGACAGCAACTCATCTTTTGGAGGATACTGTAACGAAAGAACCCTTTTTGGATATTTGCAGCTGCTATAACCGGTTGTACCATAATCGAAGATTTTTCGATTGCCTATTCGATGACACTTAACTGTGAAGTAATTCAAGTATTTAAAAATGTACCTCGGTGCACACGTGCTTGTTCATATATAACAAGGCAGGCAAACGTTCTGGAACTGATATTGAAGTCAATCGAGAACAACTTGTTACCAGGCACGTTGATCAGGACAACTTTGATACGAAAAGCTTTAGATCGATTTTGGAGAGTACCATGGAATACTTTTTAATTTGATGTTTGTGACAGAACGAAACGCAGTGATAATTGCCGTCTTTGATTGATTACTAATAGAGCTATCAGGAAGGTCAGTCAAAGACAGAAGCGCGCAACCATGCAAATAACCCGTTAACTCTGTTTTAAAAGGAATACATATAAAAAATTTGAACGACTCGCTCTCATAAGCATTCTTCTTTTGTCTATACACGAACTTTACCACCATGTCGTCGATCTGTGCAATTATTAACTCAATTGGAACTCTAAATTCAATTGAAAACGCCATGCTATATAAGTTTACTTCATTTTTGCCATGTCATATCATATATGCGATTTTTCATGCGGGTACTGTGCCGAGCCAACACACCAGTGTTTGAGAACGAGGAGCGGGCGAACTTCAATCAACAGATTAGAAAAATAAAGTGAAGTCATCGCCGTTCAATTTCAGAAGCTTCATCATTTATATCTTGCAATTTGCGTAAACACTGCCAAGCAGTTTACTGGACCGCCAATACGAAATAGGCTTAAATCGGGTCATTTTGGCATCGTTTCAATGTTTAGTCGTGTTAGTCTTGGGAAGATAGTAGTTCTGTAATATAATACACAGATAAATTTGTATCATTCAAGTGCTTTGGTATTTTTTTTATAAGAAAGCATGTCTTCTGCGAGCATAATCCGCGAGGCACCCATGCGCAGAGCACGCAAGTTTGTGAACGCGGGTACGCTTTAAGTTCCCGCGGTCACGAACTTCAGCAATAAGCTGCATATTTCTACTATTGTAAAAGCCTGCCGATCAGTGAAAATTCTGGCCAACGACTTAGTAGGCTACTACTGCATTGCATACGGACACCTTAAAATGTCAACTTGCGGAAACGTTTGGAAGTTATATCTCATGAGGTCGCAGCCTTTGCGACTAACGATAAAAGGGTACAATGAGGAGGAAAATGAGGAGAACAAAAGTTATGCAGTATTAGGCTACGAACCCTAAGTACTTTCGAACATTTTGAACATTTGGTCGTTCTCTTAAATGGAGTTAATAGTGTCATAAAAGAGCATTGCTAGTTCAAAAAAATAATGATATGTGAAGAATATTATTTTGTTTTAATTAGTGATAAATCACATCTATTTTTTACCCACATAGAATTTTCAGGCTCGGCTTGGTTATATATTCTGTTCACTGGTTCATCGGTTGTGCCCATACTAAAGATGTGTGAAGCACTAAAATGTAACTAAACGTTGGTTTTTCTGGTCAATGAAATACATAAATTAAGTAATTACAGTAAATGACGACTAAGTGAATTATTAGAAAATATTCCGTAAGCACGTGCTGTCATTTTCGACAGGGACTCATTTAGCATAGAAGCATTTGCAAATGTGTTAAATATACTTTAAGATGTCCGTCAGATCGTTGTGGACGCCAGAAAGAGAGCTTTGACAATATAGTATTACGTAGAGAAAGTCGTATACTCTAATATAGAAATAAATACATCACGAACTAGAGAGTTTTATTTTATAATTTGGAAATTTACCTTTTTTTGCCTATATTTTCTGAAATTATAGGTCGTAAACAAACGCGTGGTGTACATTCCCCTAGCTAAACCGTTCGAAAGTCATCCGTAATTCACGTGCATACACTTAGCTGTATTAAATAGGGTAGCATACCATCTTTACGAAAAAGGCTAAGCGGGTAGTAAGATCGGTTTATATTGACAGAATGAACAATTGGCGTTTCTTATGATAATCAGAGACGCTTTAGCATTTAAATACACTTTAACGCTACCAATAATATACTACACGGCCGTTTCTATGTCGCATGTCATTGCAAACGATGTCGTATGTAACTTGATTGCATCATTTTATGCTTCTAGTGTTAGATTCTGCGTAGTTACTTGCCCTGGTGAGCTTTCATTTCACTCTGGAGCCGTCTCATTGTGGAATAAAAAATTACACAGCCAGCTCAATACTAACGTTTTTTTACGACGGCAAGCTATCCTTCGAGGTTCGTTAAATCATTTATAGTGTCTTTTTATACCTTAAGCGTGAATCAGTAACTCGTTATCTGTGGGTAAACGCTTCGCTACCAATTACAGA